>CM029124.1:4080000-4342500 GCA_016859345.1 Istiophorus platypterus
TGGGATGGAATTATTGGATTTTTCTCTTGAAAAAGGCAAATGACACTATAGACATGGACTAGGGTTAACTGGTAGTCCATTTGAGTGGCAGTACACATAATTCACTAACTTAAAGCAGACCTAGTGTTGAGTTACACTTTAAGTATCTTTCTCCATTATGATATAGCATTACACATAACAAACAATATACTGTATGATTAATAGACACATACCATCAATTTAGAAACAAGCATGGTGTAAAAAAAAGTAAACTCACAATTCAGCAAACTGCCGTCCACATGGTCGATTTCAACCACAATGACCTTCCCTGTGCTTCTTCCATTATCATATAGCATTACAAATAAATCAGTAACATGACTTAAACCTGTGTGTAGCTGATTGTATAGATATATTTCAATCTCTATCTCCCTCTCTCCCTCTTTCTATCTTTACACACACCATTTTGAATTTTCCTACTGTGTGCTGGGTCAGTGAGATTCAGTTACAGCTACTCATTCTGTTCCATGCTGTGATTTCCCACAGATTTCTCGCCAACGCCTTGCATTTCAGATTTTTTTTTAACCCTGTTTGTGTCCCAGTGAGATGTCTCTATCCTTCCTCTCATCTGTCCCTCGATGTCTCCCTCTCTCTCCTCGCCAATGTCATTCCGTTCCATTTAGAATCTGTCGGACAGCCAGTCAGTCAGTCACCCTGCTGCCTGGCTGTTTACAGGCAGAAAGGTCGGGGCATATTGAGCAGAAGTCAGCCCTTGAGGGATGGTCAGACTGGTAAAAGCGAACAAGGGAGAGAAGGAAACCTGTTCTGGAGAAAAAAGAGAAAAAAACTCGAATCTCCAGTAAGTCACCCTTTGAGCTATTGATTGTGAGCTCAGACTGTTTACACTTTGCATCTTAGTTACTTACCCTATACTGACCCTTTTTTTCTTGTTTGTTTCGACATAACAAGAAAACCAAATTGTGTATTTTAATGAGCCTAGAACTCAAGACTAATACTTTCAATTCATTTTGAAGCTGCTATTTGGAGGATTTCGAATTAGTTGCTATGCATTGGTGCTTTTTACTGTAAACAAGTGAGAAGAGGTGCATTGACACAGGTGGGCTCAATCTTATAACCATATTTCCAATAAACCTTGTAGCTTTCTGCTGCCAAAAAAGGATATTGCTTGTCATTGTAGTCGCCTTTCTCTGGACTTGCTGTATATTAGTTTTGTTTTTTTTTCCTTTCCTTTCCTTTCCTTTGTAGAAAGATTTTTTTTCCCCATTTTGAGTTTTCTTTTTTGAATCTTTTTTTATCTAATATTTTCATTCATGCAAAATTTTGACATCTGTTGATAAGACAAACCCAACGCATCATTAAATATGTTTAGAAATGAGGAGCTTTTGCCTTGCATACACAAAAAAAACAAAAAAACAAAAAACTCTCTTACTTTCTTGGTCCAAAAAGCAATTGTGCAGATTTCCGACAACCAGGAAACAAATTACATGACATTAAATACAATGCAGATACCGGCATGATTCAACTGTGTGCATATGTGTTTATTTCCTAATAGAACCAGCAACCAAACAGCCCACTGGAGATGAGAGACAGAGAGGTGAGAGATGGAGGGATGGATGCTGAAGTAATGCAGCAGAGCAATCTAGAGTATGTCTACTCACACACACATCGGCATGCAGCTGGGGTGCCACTGAAAATGGCCACCTGTGGTTTTTACATCAACTACAATTTTCACTTCACACACACACATGCAGAGCATTAAGAAATGAAGAGCTGTAACTGACAGATCTACATTTGGAAACACACACACACACACACACACACACACACACACATATTATTATAATTAATATTATTATTTGGGTAACTTTGGCCAGTTAGCTTGACCCTGTTAGCTGTAACAATGACATGCTAGTTAAGACAGTCAGGCATAAAAATTCAACAATTCTTATCCATTGCCTCAATTATTTGTCAAGTTCATGAAAACAAGGATCCTCTTTGCCTCTTTATGTCAAAGTTATAATAATGATAGCATGGTGGAAACTGCTTTATGCGGCCATTTTTGACTCTGCCTCATCTATTATTTTTCTACATTAATTAGGATATTATCTTGTACATTTGCTGTAAACTTGGTTTTGCTAACCATGTGTTCGCTAAGGTAGCCTCAATGTGAAGTGAAAAAAGACGTTGGAGCTGGAGAAAGGCTCAAATGAAGGTCATTCAGACTGAATTGTGAAGCAGTGACAAAATGCCCTGAAGTCTGAATATAAGGCTACAGTGCATGATTTTTTTTTTTTTTAATAAACATGTAGTTCAGCAAATAGAATACACTTTCATTTCCTGATGTTTATCATGTATCCGATAAGTCATGCAAGGCCTCCTTGTATTTCTGGTGAAAAAGCTCATCACCATATTTCTCCTATTTCTTTCTTAATGATCAGGAACCATGTGGTCTTTCCTTGAGAAAAGCTGTGACTGTCTAAATTCACTCATCCACACTCACCTTGGATTATTTAGAGTGGGTGAATTACTTTTTCTCAGCTATTCCATCTTGTCCTCTTCTATCTACAGTATTTTACTTTCAGTGCCTTCAACAAAATATCTCATTGCCATACATCTCTCTCTCTCTCTCTCTTTTTTCCTTGTTTCTCTATTGCAGACTTCCTCTTTGTTTCACTTTGCCTTTTTTTGCATCCTTCTCAAATTTTTCATCTTTTCCCTCTGTCTCTCTTTGTTGCCATGGTCCTTCAAGGCTAAATAATCAGACAGCAGTGGTGTGTCGGAACAAGTTGGGGGGAAGAGAAAGGCAATTGAAATCTTCTTTTTCTTTCGGCTTTTCCCTTTAGGGGTCGCCACAGCGAATCAATGTCCTCCATCTAACCCTGTCTTCTGCGTCCTCTTCACTCACACCAACTACCTTCATGTCCACTTTCACTACATCCATAAACCTCCTCTTTGGTCTTCCTCTAGGCCTCCTGCCTGGCAGTTCAAAACTCAGTATCCTTCTACCAATATATTCACTATCTCTTCTCAGGACATGTCCAAACCATCTCAGTCTGGCCTCTCTGACTTTATCTCCAAAACCTCTAACATGTGCTGTCCCTCTGATGTACTCATTCCTGATCCTATCCATCCTGGTCACTCCCAGAGAGAACCTCAACATCTTCATCTCTGCTACCTCCAGCTCTGCCTCCTGTCTTTTCCTCAGTGGCACTGTCTCTAGACCAAACAGCATCGCTGGTCTCACCACAGTTTTGTACACCTTTCCTTTCATTTTAGCTGGAACTCTTCTATCACACATCACACCTGACACTTTTCTGCACCCGTTCCAGCCTGCCTGCACACGCTTCTTCACCTCTTTTCCACACTCTCCATTGCCCTGGACTGTTGACCCTAAGTACTTAAAATCCTCCACCTTCTTTATCTCTTCTCCCTGTAACCTCACTCTTCCACTTGGGTCCCTCTCGTTCACACACATGTACTCTGTCTTGCTGCGGCTAACCTTCATTCCTCTCCTTTCCAGGGCAAATCTCCACCTCTCAAGCTTCTCCTCCACCCGTTCCCTGCTCTCACTACATATCACAATGTCATCTGCAAACATCATAGTCCATGGAGATTCCTGTCTAACCTCGTCTGTCAGTCTGTCCATCACCATAGCAAACAAGAGGGGGCTTAGAGCTGATCCCTGATGCAGTCCCACCTCTACATTGAACTCCTCTGTCAGAAAGGCAATTGAAATATATGTTTATAATCAACAAACAAAACTGTAACATTAGCATTGTGCTCAAACCATAACTTATTATTTTATACTCATGACTGTGTGTAGAGGTTGGCATTTTTGGTAGATTTTTTTTTCCTTAATCAAGTCATTGTGCTGTTTTCTTCTACATTCCTTTCATATTTTGCCTGTTTTAATGGGCAATCTGATCTTGCAGAAGATGTAAAATCAATAAATAGAAAACTCAGCAATATGTCAACCTTTAACTTGTGATGAGAGCTGAAATTTCGCAGGAAAAAAAAAACAGATCCATCCAAGCAAATATAAGTATTTGTATTTATGTCAGATATGTGAATTGTTATAGAGAACATGGACAGTTGTAACATAAATGGTCCTTTTAGTCAAATTTACCTTTTAACAGATAGTTTGTGAAAAAGGAAAATATACTGTTGCCTGTAGAGAAACCTACAGATGTCAATACCAGCCACTACACAGCTATGGTGCCAGCAAAGAAAAGGAAGAGAAATAAAGGGGCTACTGCCACATGCCAGTGGAAATTTCTGGAGCTGGTAATGTGTTGTGTTGAGAGTGAATGATACTCTCTTAAAGTAACATATAGACCATGGTGTATGCGTGTTTTAACCACGGTTGAATCTTTGTTCCTTTCAGCTTCACCTTAAGTTATGTGCATCCACAAAACTGGATCACCATGCCGTCTTGCTGATAACGGCTAATATGTTGTTGTCAGTGTGTTGTCTACATTATTTTCCTTTTTTTGTCTTTTTTTACTCTAGCTCTGAATTTGGCAAACAGCTCGTGAGGTGGCCTTGCCATCTGATTTTGGCATTGATACATTGATTGGCTTTGTCACAGGCTTTAAACTCTGCTGTGATTCGAGCATGTTGAAAATAGCTGTAAGTGCAAATGGTTTTGTTTTCAATAACCATTTAAATCCATTAATTTCTCAAAGAATGAACCCATCCATTCCCTACAAGCTGAATATCCTAGACTACAGTCAGGAGCTGCATGAAGCAAGATATAAATTCAGTAGCCCTTGATCCTATTATTTTATTAAGCTCTTAACTTTATTATCTGTCTTTGTTCAGTTGGCTAAGTCCTCTCTTGTATATTCTAGCATTGTACTGGTCGTGGTACGGTCCTTCCACACTTTATCCAGACTTACTCAAGAAACACAAGAGCAGCTTTTCCACATCTGTGCTAACCAGAGCTTTCTAACACAATATTAGCATATGATTAACCAAAGACAAATCCATTTTTCTTGAACAAAAAGGTTTTGAAAAAATGTATAAGATCAGATCTGACCATATTTTGGTCTCAAAGATAATGATTAATTCATTCTTTCCTTGCAAGGTCTTGACTGGCCCTACAGTGGACACATGGCTGTTTTATTTATTTCCCCTTACTCAGTTTGCCTGTTGTCAGTCACCATTGTAAAGGTTTAGAATAAATAAGAGCGATACAGTATATGACAGTGATTTCCACAGCATCCTGACAGGAATGCACCAACTTAAGCAGCAGGGCATGAAATTACCTACTTTATCATATCCCAGTGGATAATTCTTTTTTTTTTTCTTTCATGAGTTCCTCTATTTGCAGAGAGGACACAGTGTTGGTGTGAATCTGAGTCAAAGGTAGCAAAAGCTGCAGCTTTTCTTTTTTTCTTTTTTCTTTTTATTATTCTAAGGTCGGTGTCTCCTTTCTGGCTCGCTATCTTAATCTAGGGGTCTTAGCACTGCTTAGTTTGTTATTTCTTGTAAGGCAATGTGTGTGTGTGTGTGTGTGTGTGTGTGTGTGTGTGTGTGCGTGTGTGTGTGTGTGTTACTATCAAACTTATAAGCAGTTGCAGAGGGGGTTGTGGGGCCTGTGCTGTCTTGTAGTGTCGATGTTGGCGTGTGGCACACACACACACAGAACTTATTTTTATTTAAACAGCACCGGAGGCAGCAACACCTGTGCTGGCTGGAAGCCTGGAGAAGCATAATGGTTTAGACTTGGGCTCAATTCACACTTCGGGATTTATGAAAAAACCTGGCCCCAATTATCACAAGGGCAGGAGTCTGCCTCTTTGGCATGTGTATGTCTGCCTGCTTGTAGTGTTTTTACAGCGAACACATTCAGATATAAGACTCTGTCTGTTTGGGTTTTTTTTTTCAATCCCTTGATGTTTTTCATGGTTTTCTCTTGACAAAGAAAATGTATACAAAAAGTGTAAAAAAAGAAAAAAGAAAACGATAAAGCGTATTTGTTGCCTTCATGTTACAATGGGAAAATCAATTTAATTCCGTACATGACTTCTTCATCAGTATATACAATATTCCATTTTCCTAGTCTTCTTGTTTAGGAGTGAAGCTAAAATGGTCTCAACGGAGCCAACAGGGAGAGACCTTCCTAAAAATCATTTTAATCCACTCTCAGCTGACTTTCTAATGAATTTGGGGAAAGATGTCATTTAATATCTGTCAAGGAATCAGGAGTACCAAACAATCAAGGACAGATTAATCTCAACACTGCTCAGTTCCAAAAAATTTTTTTTCTTTTTTTTTTTTTTCTCTAACAAACATAGGACGTGAGCTTTATCTGATATGAACATTAGGTGACAGCTTTGTCAAAGTGACACACTTATGTGGAGGAGCAGCCAGAAAACACATCACACCTGCTTTTTAAATTTTTGTTTATAGTGTGGACCTAATATTTTAGCAATCAAATAAGCTTTATGTCCCTATCTGGACACAGTATGGATGAAAGTTTTCTTTGCATCTGGTATTTCCAACCCAGTTGTACTCAACATCTCATGTGATATATGGTTAAATTTTGTGGAATATTTTAGCTTCTTTTATATGAAGTGTGGACATCCACAATTTAGACAGGGTTCCTGATTTTTGACAGGATGCAAAGCCAAGTTAACTATAAATTGGTCCTGTCATTTCTCTTTGCTACCATGGCATCTATTTCCACAATAACTAGGCTTCAGAAGACAGGAGTCAGAGGTCATTTGGAGCTGTGACCTTATTGAAATACAGCAATTAAGTGTCACTGGTATCCAGCATTCATTATGTCAGTCAATAGAGGGAACAACAGTTTGATTGATTGGAACTATATATTGTTTGGAATCAGATTAGAAAGCCATCAGAGGTGATTGCCATTGGCTGTCAGTGTTACAATGACATGACTTATTTCTTATTTCTTTCAAGAGATGTTTATCAGCATAGAAACTGAATCCCTCGATCACAAGGGGAAAATAAATCTAAGAAAATACAAAAAAATGAGCCAAAATATTATGACCACTCACAGATCTCACATATAAAGCAAATACTGTTGATTATCCTGTAAAAATGGTTCAGGTTCCCATAGTTAATGTTGGATGTGGAAGAAATGGGCAGGATAAATACTGGCTGAGCTGTTTTGGCTCATCAGTGTGTATAAGTCTTGTTTTAACTTTTTGCACAAAAAATTTACAGAATAATGTTCAAATGCTATGTCAATCTAATGGTCAGAAATCAGAGATCTTGTCATTCAGAGCTTTTACTTGCTTGTGTGACTTGTGGCTGGATTTGGACCCAAAGACTCTGCCTGCTGGTCTTTCTATTTCATCTGACATCATTGACTGGGGCGTGTGTGAGTTTGCGTGTTATTCATGCAGGTTTCACCATGCAGTTCACTCGCAAATCAGGCGAAAATGAAAACTCATTATTGGCAACATGTGTTAATCTGTCCATACGCATGCCTACATATGTCAGTACTCTGTTTCACACACTCATATCTTTACCCTCAGGTCTTTCTACTTAAGATGCCAGATATAGATGTGAGTAAAGGGGTGACTCCTCATGTCAATATTTAAAGCAGGATATTGCACCATATTAAGGGTTGTCTCTGTAATTTTGTTCAATCCCTGTAGCTCACATCATGCTGGAGTTTCTGCACTGCAAATATACAGTGGAGCAAACAGATCCTGTAATGTGTATATGGTGTTACACAAGGCTGGTAATAAATACACTCTGTCTTATCGTTATTTTTGCCCAGAGCCTGAGTTTTGAAGTTTGTATGGAGTTACACGAGGCTGGTAATAAATAGAATTTGGAGATAAAACAACTAAGATTTTTCCTCTCCTCTTCTTCCTCCTCGAGTGATGGAGATGGAGCGAGGAACAGAGTAAAATGATTAGGTTTTATTATTTTCCACAGACTCTGGGCTTCTGGCTGATTAAATTAAAGCATGTAGCAGCTCGCCTGAACACAGAAAGGGTCAAAGGGAAACAGAACAGAATAGCTCTAGGGGAATAGAGGCAGTATGAATGCAATACGATAGATAATGTGGTTTTGTGATGAGTGGATGAATGAGCTGATGAAAATTATCATCATAGTGATCTGTATTTTGGATAGTGCCTAGATGCAGTGAGATAGAAAGGCTTAAAATGTGATTAGAAGGAACCAATGCAGGGTTACCACCTGCATCAGATTAATGGACATGGGTCAGATGGAACATGGGATGTGATCAATGTCCAAAATTCTCTCTATATATCTATATATATAGATATATATAGATATATATATATCTATATATATATATAGATATATATATATATAATTGACAATATATTGTCTTCCGAGACGTGAATCAGAACTGACAAACATATATCAGATATGACTTAATTCTGCTTCAATTGTTTTTGGTAGGAAAGGAGTAGAGTTGGAGAAAAAAAAAAAGTTTATATACTACAGTGTTAAATGAAGCCGTTTTTTCCTTGTGTTATAGCTGTTGAATATCAATGAAATAAATAAGATATTCTCATTAATTCCAGAAGATATCATTGCAAAGACTTAGTGGAAGGAAACAGATATTGATTTATCTGTCAAAGACATGTTGGGGGGTTCTAATTTTTAATTAAATTATTCATATTTTTTTAAGAAATTTAATTAATATGTTACTGAATATGTCTTCTGGTCATATTCATTGAGTTTAAGATGGATAAACTCTCTGCATACTTTTACAGAACATCAGTACTAATAAATAAGGAATCTTTTTAGTCCAAAAACTCATTCAAAAGCCATAAAGAAGCTCCATATTTTGTGAGAGAAGCTCCTTTTGGTCAGTTTGAGATCTGACATCAAAAGAAAATCATAGTTGTGACCTTAAGAAAGCTTGTGGATTCTGGTTATATCTTTAGAAATATTAAAATCCGTTGCGAAGCAGATTGGGAAACCTCACAGTATCCGCAAAGGGACAGAGAACTAAGAAAATCTCGTTTATATCACAATTAATATTTTTTAATGTTTCATGGTACATAATCAACAGTTCAGCTCAGTCTCAGAGGCTTATATGTAGGCACCTTACTCCATCCCACATTGTCAAATTTTTCTTGGTGAATTAACAGTGATTTGGGACGTGAACTAGAAAATAACTGCACAGATCATAATGTAAGCATTTGGAGAATGAATTTTCTTTTTCAACTTTGTAAAGTCTCATTTAAAGAGAGGTTGTGCCACACATTTTATCTTTTGTTCCTCATTATATTCATATATAATACCACCAGGTCCTTAAGCATTTTACCTTTAGATGAGATATTTAGAGTTATGCTTCACACAGAGATGTCCACCATTTACAAAGACATTAAACAGACAAATAATTTCATTAAAAACTCTAGCAGAGAGCAGGGATGTTCTATTACATGAATGGGGAGTCTTGGGGTTCATCAGTTCAGACTCCAGCTTGAGTTAATGATGTAGTTTACACGTGAAGTAAGGCTTATTAAGGCACACTTATACTCTATCATGGACCCCATCAAGGCGAGGGTATTATCTCACTGTGGGACCGTGGCTCCATTAAATATAGCACTAGTCGGGCCGTGTTGGAGTTTAACCTGAGTAAATGTCATCCCTTACACAGAGACACGGACTGATTAAAACATGGCAACCAGTAGCTTGCTTGTGACCAATTTACCTTCTTAATGTAGAGTGTGAGGGAGATAGAGCTGCATACACATAGTTTCTTCAGATTAAGAAAAAATAAGTTTTCATTTACTCTGGGAAACAGCTGGGGGGGCATTGCCATAAATGCTGACAATCCATTTTGAAAAAAAAAAAATTGCTGGATTTGTTCTTCAGCCATATAGATGAAGACAAAGGTTATTTGTTTTTGTTTTTTTTTGTGCCTGCAATCATTTTCAAATGGTAAATCTCTAATGTTCAAATGAAACATCTCATGATGATGTGCATTTTTAGAATATGACTCAATTTTAAAAAATTGAGGAGTAAATAAATTACACACTCTCAGTAAGCACATAGAAACACCAGAAGTGTAATCATCACCTCCCCGAAACTATAAGCCATTTATTTAACCTGAAGAGTTCACAGTCAGAATTACAATGAATCTAATAAAGCGATACAAGAGCTCGGGCAAATCTGAGCAATCTACAAATGTTTAATATTGTTTTAATCAGATGTTTTATTAGAGATTTACTAAAATAAACAAGTCATCTAAAATTTTACCCCTGACACTTATTTAACAGATTCAAAAAGACAGAGGGAGGGGGAAACTCAGAGGCAGCAGGTTGGAACTGAAACAGTTAGAGTGATTGAGAGAGTCTCCTTTGATAATGGTGGCTTGATGTAACTCAGGCCTCTGGGTGTGTGTACAAAGACTTGTTCAGTGTGGTTCTTTCTCATTTTGAGTTTTTAATTCTTATTTAATCTTGGATGGCATTACATAGTTGCTCAGCATCACCTGAAAAAGCAGGTGTCTGTCCTTGTCCAAGTCAATTGCGTGGTTTATGAAGACTGAGAATACAATGCCAAGCCAGGAGAAATGACTTCACAAATGGCTGGTAAATACAACAATGGTTTCCTAACTGCTATAAACACCACAGAAGATTAATTATGGAAACGGATCACAGAAAATAATCCATCATACTTATTTTAAGCTGCAGGGACTAGAATCAGATTTGTTTCTGCTTCCTCCCTCACAGTGTTGACAGATTTCCCACTTAACATGTTCCTGAGGAGTCCATGTGACATTGTTTACCCGCCCTGAGATCCCTCGTAACTGTGAACGTAAATGATCCATCGATAAAAAACTGTCAGAAATGTGAAGCAAATACTATTCACAGAGAGGAAAACAAAGCCACAGGTGTGATGGCACCCTCAGTGTCTGTAACCAAGCTTATGCTTTTATTTCAGGTATGCTCAGACCTGCTACGTGGTTCCCGTGCCCGACTCCATGGACAAGGCCATACACCCCATTACGTAATTTTCAGCTGGTGCAAGGACCTGGTATGTGCCTTTGAATTTAAAACATCATGGTCTGCAGCCTGATAATTGCTTTAGTGGTCTTTGGTACTCCAGACCAAATCACTTCATCTATAAACTCGCTCTCCCATCTGAAAACTAAAAACATATCTTTTTTCAAAGTTTTTAGTTAGGTTATATATATGTTGCTAGCAGGTGAAACCTTTCACCTGTATTAATATAATTATTCCATTTTAATAATCATATTTATACCTTTCTTCTTCTGTATTTCTTTTTTTTTGTAATACCCTTTATATCTTATATGTTTCTGTTGTGTATGGTCTTGTTGTGTATCTGACAATTTTTTTACTTTTTACCTAAAAGCACACTAACTCTACGCCTGCTGTATGGAATTTGATATATAAATAAACTTGTCGTGACCTCTAAGCACAACTGGAATCACAAATCCAATGTAATTTTAAAGACAATAGACCAAGTAGAGAAGCACAAGTGTGCTTTACAATGTAGAAACGCAGTGACTATAAAAGATTTAACAAAGAAAAAAGTTTTATGATATACTAAATTCTATAGAATTGATTGCTCTGTGCTCCCACAGTGGGAAGACCTATTTCACGTGTCTGTCATCCAGCACCTCAGTTCCTAAAAAGGTATCTTAAAAGCTTATGTCCAGATTGCTGTGAAATCTGCTGTGGAAACTAATGAGCACATTCATTGTCACTGTGTATTTAACATGCAAACTACTGGAAACGTTGGGAACCTCCAGCAACACCCTCTGGAGAAACTTTACACTTAAAATGCCGCACAATTATAAGAATTGACACAATGTTCTTTATTTTGCCCAGTGAATTGTGTTGTATAATGAGAACATTGACCTCTGGGGACTGTTGGTGTCACTACCACCTCATTTCACCTTGGTCCAGCTTGGCTTCACCCTTTGCCTCACTCCAGCTGCTTCGGTTCTACATAATGACAACTAGTTGGCGACAGATACACTCGGATTTGAATACCACATGATTCACTCATATTTACAGCCAACATTTCTTTCCATTTCATGTCAAGAGACATGGGGGGGGGGGGGTAGTTGAAAAGAGTGGCTTCCTTTCTTTTCCAATTATGGGACATTCCCAACTTTTCTACCACCAAGCGGACATGACTCACCCTCCAATCGAGGCCATGTCAGTTACTCTTTTACTGCCTATGTGGGTCTGAGTGTATGAATATGTGTCAGTGTATGTGTATCTTAGCATTGTGTGTTAAGATCTGGTTTTGGTTTACTTCCAGCTACTTCAGAGTACCGCTTCTCACATACCATGGCTATGACATGTTAAACCACAGTTCACACACACAAACACACTCTTTCCCTGATCTTCTTTTTTAGGGTATAGTCTGAAGCGGATGTGAGGGGAGTAGCCTAGAATTAAATAGAATTAAAGACTCTTTTTTTCTCTTGTCATTTATTCGTCACTTTTTTTTTGCTCATTTGCTCTCGGGCATGAATCCTGCAGTCTGGCGGCATGAGGAAATGCTCTGGGGCCCCTCAGTGTGTGTGTGTCAACAGCCGTGTCTCTTCACTGTGTGTCTTTGTACCAATAGCCATGGGCATCATCTCCACAGAACTGGTGAATGCCGTCATTCAAAAGCAAAACAACATGAATCTATTAAAAAACAAATAAAAAAAAAAAAGCTTGAGTAAGGACTGTGTCTCTTTTTTGTCAGTTTGTTCTCTCTGGTTAGAAAATTCCTACAATGACAGTGCTATAAACTCTATCATATGAATAAAATTGCAATTGTTTCGCAGTTTGTGTAATAACACTCCCATAAAATCCCAAAAACCTATGGGAGAGATATTTACCGCAAAGATTACGCTGAGAGAATTCAAGGGAAAAAGATACAGATAGGTAATAGCAAATGCTTAGTTGGCTATTTTTGTTTGTCAGAGAATATATACATATGTGCGCATGTGTGTGAGTGAGACTGATTTAGATTGGAATTTCAAGCAGGCAACAGGCATTCAGCAGCACTATGAATCCCTTCAGACTTCTTGGCTGGACACTCAAGAGCAAACCCAAGTGCAGAAAAGCCCTCGCTGAACAGCCTCTTACTAATGTTAAAAAAACATCCCACTATTTGCATCCCGCCGATCAATTTCTGTCTCTGAGATCAATCTTTCCTTCCACACATGGTGAGAGACCAAGAGTGCTTATGGCTTTGTGTTGAGAGAGAGAGAGAGACAGAGATAGAGAGAGGAAGAGGGTGAGGGTGAGAGGGTAGAGTGCTGTAGATGGGGAGGGAGAATAGGATATGGCTTGTTTTCCGCCAACAACCACTGTATTTGTGAAAAAAAAAACAGCCTGTGGTGCATTATAAACACAGTTTATCACTGAAAGGATATCCGCAATGACAAAAATGGTACTGAATGTAAAAGTCACAGAGCATGACGCTGCAACAAGCTGTAATTCACATTGTTTGTTTGTTGTAACTTCTGAATAGCTTGGTTATAAGACCATTGCAAGAAATCTTCTCTTTTAAATGCCCATTAAGTACTGAAATTTGCATTTTCATTGTTACTTGGAGAAAAATGACCAAAATACTTCTGCTGTTGTACCCAGTGCGGGGATTAAAACTTACAACACACGTCCAAACAGATTCCTGATAATGTGTTAGGTAGAGCAGTCATGTAGTATATTCAATCCCAGATCATTGAATCACAAGTCGAAATCTACCGTATTTGTTTGAATATTTGGCTACCCAGCTTATAAATGTAAAAATAAAACATTAAATAGTTATAATCAGATAAATTCTACATTAAAAAATGCCAACAATTCATACATTTGTGTGGCCTGACAATCAGACGTATACACATTTTACTGTCCAGCTCGTGGATGTGTACAAATATTTTACTCTAGTTAGATACAGTTAGCATTTTTCAGACTGTTTTTGTCTTTTTGATGTCCTCACGTCCGTGATGCTGGCATTTCGTGGTTGATTGACAGATTATATGAATCCAGACTTATTACTGCAGATCTCAGAAGATCCTTTGATTTATTTCCATTCATCATGAACTAATTTCCACCATGGCAGCAAAACACATTAAAAAAGCCGTCAGAAACTCCTGTAGGTTGAATTGAGCTAACTAAAAATTCTAGGGCAAAATACTACTACAAGCTACACTATAAATGGACTGAAAGAGTCCTGCTAGCATGGTGACATTAAGGCTACAAACAACTCATGATGCAACGCATGATGCAGGCAGAGAAACTACTGATGGGTTCTTTATCTTTTTTGGAAATCCCTTGAACTGATCTCCAAATCATTTTCCCCTCTCTGTCTAATGTGCTGTTATTCTGATTGTTTGTTTGTATACATTTTTCTGTCTAACTTTCTTGTCTCGTATTCAACTATCCTCTTCAAATCCCTTCTTCTTCTTTTTTTTTTAAACCTAATTTTGCTGCATTTCGCTGTGCCCCTCTTTCAGGCAGTTATTACCAGTCTAATTAATTCCACATGCTGACACTGGTCAGGCTTGGTGTCTTTCAGTCTCACATTGACACACACAGACACACACAAAGACACACACACACAAAGACACAGACACACAGACACACAGACACACGCACACACACACACACACACACACACACACACACACACACAAACTAACACTAACACTAACACTAACACACTACATTCACATGCCGAGATCCAGGCTAAGCCTTTCACTCTCTCCCCTTCTTTAGTAATTGCACCCAACTGCTCCCAGCCAGAACAATTAAGTTCCCATCAAAGTGGAAGCAGAGGCCTTACAGCTGGCACACTGCAGGCTTACTGGGGTTCTGGGCAGGCGTGCAGTGTAAAGATGTAGAAATGACACAAATCATCCTTTTTGCTGCACTGGTGCAGTGAACTGATGCCCCAGGAAGTGAGGAAAGATCTTTTGTCTCATTCATAACCCTGAGGAATGTACTCGCGCAGTGATGCAGTGGTTTTGTGACAGGCTTTGTGCTTGAAACTACGTTTGCAAGACATTAGAAAAGATTCACCAGTTACCCAGCAGATAAACTGATTCATCTCCCATTATTCCAATCCATCCTATTGTTGTATAAAAAAAAAAAAAAAAAAAAAAAATTGAACATGTGTATGTGCATTTTAATGTTTGTTTTTTGAGCTGCCTGGATAAATTTAGTCAAAACAGAGATATAATAATATCAAAAGAAACTGTCAAAGGTAACTAATAAAATACTTCATTGCGAGATGTTTATTTATGTAAATATTCTACAAAATTGAATTGTAAAGTTTGTACCAAATTGTCTTGTAGCACTTTATTGAACCATAACAGAGGACTGGGGTTGTTTTTGTATGTTGAGGCAAAAACACAAAAAAAACAAAAAAAACAAAAAAAAAATCTTTAGTTCAGATCCCAACCTCACACCACCACTTACTGTTAGACTTACACAAACACAGTGTAAATGACATAACAAGCAATGATATGCTATTTCTGTATACTCAGGAAGTGGCAATGCCAAAACTTAAAATGAAACTGTCTCAAGTGCCCCAGTCAATCGAATGTCCTTAAACCCCATCACAAAGCATCCCTAACCCTTAGCATTCTGATTGCAAGTCATCGCACAGGCAACTTGGAGTTTCCAAATGCCAGCTTTTCACCATAATTCAATATGTAGCCGATACTGTTTTAACCAGGAACCCATATTTATGTAGTAAAACTCCACTGAGAGACTAGCTGAACTCATGTTTAGTTTCTTTTGAGTTACAGCTGGTTCAGAGATGTTGAGAGACATGATATCATGTCAGTCACACACAAAGAAACCCCACTTTTGGCAGTCGGTGACACTTAGCTTGCAGTGAAACACAGTTTTAGGAGTTCCAGCTATAAAAAAAAAAATAACTATGTATTTTAGAGTTTATGCCTATGAGAGAAGGGCTGTAAAGCGACCCTGCCCTGCCTCTTGGTAGCTTCAGCTCCACAAATAGATTTACAGGCTTTCATTAAAGCAGCGAGTGGTTATGCAGGGCAGAGGCACTTGGATGGCCAGTTGCATGTATGTGTGTGTATGTGTACAAGAGTATGTCTTTGTGGGCCTCTGCGACTTTATGTGTGTGTGTGTGTGTGTGTGTGTGTTTGTGTGTGTTTGTGTGTGTGTGTGTGTGTGTGTGTGTCTCTTAGGCAAGGCCCTAGATTACTTCCAGAAGCCGAGATCCACAGCCTGCTGTTTCATTACAGCTACAAAGCGACCGCACGGCTACACAGAGTGCAGAGTTGCAAAAAGTTTTTTTTTTTCCCCCCTCTGCTCCTCGATGCCTTCGTCCACCCCTTCCCCTCACCCTCCTCCTCCCTCCTCCTCCCTCCTCCTCTGCTCTCTTTCATGGTTACAGTTGGAATGGGAATAAACAGCTGTGGAAATGTATTTCTCTCCAATATGGGATTTCATGTGTGTGTGTGTGCGTGTGTGTGTGTGTGTAGGGCTTAGCTAGACTTATCCAATTTCAAACATCTTTGAATATGAACCAATGTTTCTGCAACTTGAAACAACTTTAAAATGGCAGCTCTGAGATACCAGCTGTTTTTCTCAGGTTCAAACAACTTAACAGCTACAATGTTTTGATCACATTCCACCATGTTTAACCTCATTGGTGTCTCGGAACTTTGAATACACAGACACAGACAGACAGAAAGACACACACACACACACACACACACACACACACACACACACACACACACACACACACACACACACACACACACACACACACACACACACACACACACACACACACATATATATATATGCTTAATAACATATTTTACACTTTCACACTTTTAGACTTGCTAGGGGCTTGATTGGATAGCTGTTGAATTCTTGGTGTCATTCTTTTTAATCAACCAGCCTTTTGATCACAATTCAGAAGAAACCAGTGATGAGAAACTGATAGCTTACATATTTATGTGCATTTTCTTTTCATAATGGAATCTTCTAGCAGATAAAGATATTAAATGGCACTCATAACCCACTGAAAAAGAAGTGGCTTTGCTGTGAATAGATGCATATAACCTGCACTACAAACCGTGATTTCACCACAAAAGCTAAGAAGCCACTTTCTCTCAGTCAGCAACAAGTACTTGAGATTAGATCTGATTGAAGCACCTTATTTTTTGTGTGTAATCATGCCAAATACTGCTCAGTTGCATCATTTGGACTTAAACCTAAAAGCCTATGTGAAATCTGAGGTTTCCTTTCTAAGTATCAGGTTTGGATTTAATGAAAGGAGAAAGAAAGAGTCGCTGAGGTTCATTGCTGACGTTTTCTGGAACATAAAATGAAAAAGGTATAAGGGACATTTCCTTGTTTCACAAAGTATGGAGGTAATCTTGGTAAAAGCCTCTACCCCCTATTGATTCCAATTATTAAATACGTTCATATGAAAAATTAAATGCAGATCTTTAAAAAGGAGATGGAACGTTGTGTGTATCACACTTGTGATACTTGACGTTATTTAAATGCTGAGATAAAACACATTTGCATCCTTGAACTCACAAAGTACAACAGTTAAACACTTCGAAAATGCTCTTGACTTGTTTTTTTGGTTGTTTTTTTTTTGTGTGTGTTTTCAGGCTAAAATAAATACCAGTCTGATTTAACTACTAAATCCTCAGGTGTAGAGAAATGGCTAAAACCTGTTGTATTTAACAAGTTACCCCTGTTTACCTTTACAAGCAGAAAATTGGTCAGGCATGATTGATAATAACAACCTGCTGAGTGTGTGTTTGGCTGTGCTTGTGTGTGTGTGGGTCTGAGACATTCCAAGGCCTGACATTGATTTTCCACACTTCAGATTTCCAGATGTGGCTGCTTCAAACCAGCACCTGGCAGGTTTTTTCAATAAACACACACATACACAAACACAGTGCAGTTAGAATTTATTGCATCCTCTTCCTGTTGTGTTTATTAATACCCCGTGTGTGAGTGTGTGTGAGTGGGTGGGTGTGCGTGTGAATTAATCCACTGCTTGACTCCCTTCAGTTGATCCCACTCATGCATCACTAAAAGGAAGCATTAGGTTTTCAGGTAATTTGAATCGCGGATTAGATGAGGAGAGCAGAGGAAAACATGGGAACGGACGGAAGGAGACGATGACAGAGAGAAACCTAGGGTTCTCCTGAGAGTCTTTAATGGCAGGAGGAGAGTGAGACAATGAGACAAAAGTGCTGCAAGCAAAGATCATATCGGTCCCAAAAAAAAAAACCTCACGGGTCCACCGGGACTAAATGCAGGGCACAGTAGCAGAGCTGAGCCTGGACAAAGTTTTAAAGGTCAGTGCTCTTTAACAGATAATTCATAATTATAAAAATGCATTGTGTGTGAATTTTCAGTCATCCATATCAATACATTATCATTCAGTATGCCTTAAACATCTGTAGCAGGAGGTTTGCAGCTGAAGAAAAGACATGAATCAAATCAAATGTAGAGAAAATAAAATGATCTTTTAATGACATGAACATGTCATTGACCAACAAGTCAAATAATACATGCATTAAAATGATCATCTTTTCTGTAGTGGCCCAAGAAGTATATTCCTTTATGTCATTACGTCTGAAAAAACTGTGATAAAACAATATTTGAGAACTAAATTTACTTACACATATTCAAGGCAGCTGCATTTGTCTTTAACAGAGAGATTACCGATGTAACAGCAGCTCTGTCAGATTTGGTCGGCCCTGGAAGCATTAGCCAAATGCAAACCAAGGGAATTTGATGACTCGTGATGTATTTTGGAGAAGATAAATTCTTCCAAGATTGTCTTCCAACCATGGAAACAGACGAGGGACTGAATCATCTATTTGGCTGCCAATAATTACTGATGACAGACAATGTTATTAAGAGTAGCTCGAAAAGAAAAAATTGAAAGAGGAAAATCTTTGTGACCACCTCCAAAAATGAAGAGAGAGTTACACTGCACAATTGTTGGATTTATGTTCTGTAATAATGAAGGTGGGCCAATTTTTTTTTGTGTCATTTTTACAAAAGAAAATGATTCAAGGCTGGTAACTATTTCCCTTGTGGACTAATGACTTTTCAGGAAATTGTTCCCAATAGGATTGGTCTAAAACTGTTTGGTATCTTCAAAAGGTCTTTTAAAATCGGCGCTGGAGAAGAGCATTGTCTAGAATCAGGGACATCTTGTACTCGGCCAAGGACAGAAAATAATAATGCTGTATTATTTGTTTCAAAGTTTATCTCAAAACTACACTGTGAATGGCTGAGGGGCAAGTTTGATCAAAAGACATATAGACACACAAATGTAACTTGCATCTGCCTTTGCCATCAACGTGGTCTTACTTGATTCCTGAGAAATGCATGGTAAAATTCATTCTTGCATGTGTTCTTGGCTTAACTGGCATAAAAGCAAAGCTTGACACGAACATATCCAGTGGAACGAACCAAACTAATTCCCAAACAGAGTGAACCATCAATTCTGAGCCTGACTTCATTGGGTTCAGTAAATGTGATTTGTGCAAAGGAGCAGGCAGCTAAGTAGGGAGCAATGGAGAAGATAGAAGAGATGCCATATAAACAGAGCACTCACCACCCAGGGATTCTGGAAATGGGACTCATTAGGGACTGGAAAAGAAGGGTAAAACTATAAAAGATGTGTCATTTCCATCAATGATCAAGCATTTATCTTGTTTTACAACTCACATTTGAGTCACTTTGCAATGCAGCATTACTATATTATTAATGAGACAGGATTTGGCCTTGGAAATGACTTGTCAACACTGTCAACATGACAACTGAAAAGAAGCTTGTCACGCATATTCAAATTGCATGATTGAGCAAAATGCTATTTTATCTTTAATTTTGAAAGAAATATACTATACTGCCTATAATGAGTACCAGAAGTATCCATTATTTATGTTCCTAATTTACTTTTTAATTTAAAGGTTATTGTTAAGAGTTGTTATCCTGGATTAAATTAGTAACAAACTCTCTCTATATCCTTATAAACCTGTCAACACTAGACGCTAAAATGTCCAGATTTCAGGATATCTAGACTGAAAAATACTCCTGTCTGACTGCTTTCATGACTTACACTAATGAGGTGAAATCCAAGCCATTTAAGATATCCCTTATTAAAGCCTTATCAAGCACAACGGGGGAATGCGGGTAAAGAAAAACTCTGAGACATCTGAAAGCACTAATGAACCATAAAATAAACTTGTCTGAGGGCAGGAATGGGCCACACGCAGCATTCTACTTTTTTGGGGGGTTCATTGCTTTGCTCATGAGTGGTTGGTGGTGTGCACTGTACATGGAATACCATCTCTGAGATGCTTACTGATGCCAAGGTGTGAAACCTGCTACACTCAACACTCCACACTCTGGGCTTCAAACACAGTTCAAAAAAGCCATCACACTGAATTTACCATCCTATGGATATGCATGTGATTAGAATGTGATACTGTCATACAGATAAAAATGAAAACTGGCATCTGATAAGCAAAGTTATCAGAGGAGTAGAAACCCTTCCAGTGCAGGCAAGGATCTCATTATCACCTGAAAACCTCACCACTGCAGGTATGAAACTCAATACCAACGGTTCAAATGCAGGAAGAAATCTCATCCTGTCAAAAGAAACCTCTGCAACACAAACTGCAACACGATCACTGTGGGTAGGAATCTCATGACCACTTACAGCCTCATAAATGAATGAATACACTTACTGTCCATCTACCTGGCTAAAATGTAGACAGTTTTCCCTGTCTCTGTCTCGACAACAAAGCGACTATCTCAGATAGTCAATGGGCTTGTCTAGTAATCCCAAGGTGTGTTCTTGAGCAAAAAACGGAACCACTTTCAGAAAGTGAATTGCAATGTTTTTGGGAAATAGGTGCCATATAAATTACTGCTACTCAGGTTGTAACTCACTATGTCATAGCAGATTTCCAAGATTTTTAAGAAAGGTATATTTGAATTTGAAATTGGATTAAAAATATAACATTTCTATCTATCAAATCAAGGCTCAAATTTAAAACTCAAAAAATCAATCATGCCATACTCCAATTAGAATGACAACTTGACTGCTCTGTAATAGCTGCGGGTATGATACCTTTGGCATCTAAAGACTGGCTGACAAGAACCAGTGAAAAACCTACAATAAAACCTGCTGTGTAGCAGGGAAAAGCTAATCCGTGCTGTACAGTGACAGCAGTAACTTTACACCACCTCCTCACAGATTTGCCCGCTTTGCATATAGTGCAGGTGACAAATGAGGTCTAATCATGGTGTGGACAGAATGCTGACAACACGAATGCCATAATACCAGGATACACAAGGACATGATGGGATTGTTCATTACATTTACAGCATATGCAGATGTAGACTCCATTTTACTACCAAGACTAGATGAGGTCTCACTGACATTCACCGATCTAATTTGGTTGTTGCTTGTGAGCACCACAAAGCCAGTATATTCTCACACACACACACAAGCACACACATTCACAGACACAAACACACACACACATGCGTGTGCACACACACACACATGCGTGTGCACACACACACACACACACACAAATAAGCAAAGTCATTGCTTTTTAGAGTGATGTTTAAATTTGGGCCTCTGGGAACTCACCAAAAACTCACCTTATGTCTCTCAATCTATAGCATGGTGCACATAGACACACATACAGACACACATATACTAGGACCAACAATCCATCAACATGATCAAGCAGGGAACAAATGGGAGCTGGCCGGTCATACATCAACTTCTCTGAGCTTGTTAAAGACAAAAAGAAACACACATATACACACAGCGGTGGACACGACGCAACATGTCTTCCCTTTGAAATGACAAGTAGGGGCAGCGATGACATTGATTTACATGGTCGGGCAGGCCAAAAGCCAGATTAGGCTGTTAGTGCATGCAGAGAGATGGTACATCATCTGACATCCAGACCTCTAACTGAACGGGAAGATGCATAATGTTAGTGTAGCATCTCTCAAAATATTTTAAATTTTTGATATCATAGTTATTTTTAACAAAATGATAATACCAAACTAACTATCATACAAACTACCAGTACTGAAGATGGTTGGTTTAGTTCGCCATAAGGTGAGTGAAAAACAATATCCAAGTCAAACTTACGGCTTGGCCCAGTGTCCTCACAATTTATGCCTATTTTGGATGATCCCACACCACCTGATTTATTTATTTAATGCTGATGTTTAGAGCCAATACAGGAAGTAACCTGCCTTTTATGTAGCAAGGTGGAAATTAAGGGGGGTTGACCGGTGGGTAGACTGTCATGTCACAATCTTGCAATTAGCATTGGCTATTTCACTAAACAGGACAACAATCTTTCCCTAACCATGACCATACCATAGCTCTGTGAGAATCTTCAATTACTGTCTGACGAGAGCATTATAATGTTTATTAATTATGATCAAGGGGAAATCACTTTAAATATCTTTACAGTTTATATTCATAATAATGCTCCTTTCAGCTGTCATTACAAGGCCCTGCCCCCTTCATATTGTTCTCCATTTTCCCCGTGTACATTAAAATGCTAATGCAACAGTTAGAAACACCTGCACTTTGAGGAGGAAGAAAAACGTAGCCCATGATGGATCAGAACAAAAGTAAAGAAGAGGAAAGGGGAACTGTTGAACAAAGGTTTACACACAAACAAATTAGCCCTGAGTGAAAAAATGTGAGAGGAGTAGCAAATCTGTTATAAACCAATCTAATAATGATCAATTATTTCTGTGGCTTTTTAAATGCCTAAGCATGTAAAATGTAAAATTGCCCTCTGGTTACCTCTTGAGACAGACTCTCTGCAGCAGGCTGAAGCTGGGTGTGAATACTAGTATGTGTTTAAATGCAGGGACCTAAATCACTTAACACATCCTGAATAAGAATCCAGCCATGCAGTAAGGTGTAAAACGGCATTTACAGGTTTTCTGTTTAGTGTCGTCTCGTAATTTGGCCCAAACAAGTTATCGATTCATATTTTGGATCAGGTGCTGCAGAGCAGGCCACAAAGCAACGCATTTTATTCCAGAAAATTCCCTTAGATCGGACAAAAAAACAAGACCAGCAACAAACCCATCAATGGCACTACAAGCCAAATCATTCAGCTCCGTAATTACAACTGAGCCACAACCGGTCCGCTGTGGTCTCACAGGGTAGGGTAGAGAGAGATGAGAAGAGGAGAACTAAAGGGGGGGGGGTAGATTTCATGAGTGAGAGGCTCCCAAAGTGCCCAGGGGGATTGTGGTTACAATGTTGTACTCTACATCTGTTTAGAGCGAAGAGAAAGACAGACAGATGAGTCGGGAGAGAGACCTGGAGAAGGTAGGAGAGATGGAAGGAGAGATGTTCCCTGCCGCATGCTGTCATCTCAGCAATATAGTAACTGTACCTCATTATGTTCTATTGTAGTCATCATTGTCCATATACATGCACACACACACACACACACACACACACACACACACACACACACACACAGACACACAAACACACACAAACTGCTCTCTCATCCTATTGTCTCTCTCATATGCTGTGAAAACATCACTTCAGCGGAGGTTGGGGTGAAAAACAAATAATAAAAGAGAGAGAGAGTGATAGAGAGAGAGAGGAAGTCAAAGAGAAAGTGAGTGAAGCAGAGACAGAGGGAGAATGAGAGCTGGGTTGTGTTCAGGGTGCTGAATGTTAATCAGTTTCTTATTGTTTGTAGCCCATGGCAAAGATTTCCACTTGACTCTCTTCTGTTGCTAGATGGTGTGTGTTTGTGTGTGTACGTGTGTATGTGTGTACGCATAAGATTATGTGTGCAACAGTGAGTTCGACTGCTGTGTCATCAGAGATCCTAACATGTCTCTTTATGTCAAATGAGCTGATAAAATGTTTTTGTGTGTGTGTGTGTATGTGTGAGAGAGAGAGAGTCTGGTGTGTGTATGAGTCCATGCTTTAAAGAGAGAATTATGACTTATTTTTCTTCTTTTAATGTAAAAACAGATTCAACAACCGTCACTGAGACGAATTAAATGACCAAACACAAGCCAAGACATAAGCACCTCCCATGGAATAATTTTTTTCTCCAATTTCTGATAAAACCTTTGGATTGCAATGTTAATAAAGAGCCTCATACTACCCACCAAGAAACGTCAAGCATCATTAATTAATGCATAATTGTTCATGTACTACAATTGGCTAATAGGTAAGTACATAGAAAGTAGAATCCATTCAACTGTCAGGCATGTTTAGGAGGATTAATTTGAGGTTTATTCAAGTGTATGTGTCTTTAATTTCATTCTTTTTCATTCAATTTCAAAGGCAAACTGCTGTAGAGAATGGAGTTGTGTGCATTACAAGAAATGACCCAGACCTGCAATGTGTTATGGATACTGCATAGGAAGACAGGTGTTTGCATCAGCAGTTTCTCATTCTTGGAAACAGGTGTATAAGAAACCGAAACAAAGGAAAAGTGGAGTCTGGACTAGTGCTTTCATTCACCTTTTTATTCATGTGTTCTTGTACAAACATGAGAAAAAGAAAGTGGCGGCAGCATAAGAATGCAGGATTTCAGCATAATCTTGTGGGGATAGAATAGTGGATTGCGTATATTTTTTTCTATTTTTCTGCTTTTAAGGAAGAAACAAGCTCTTCTCTGGATGAGAAGAATATTACTAGATGACTAATGTAGTTTCAGCAGGGTATTCAACTTGGGTTGTTTGGAACAATCTGCAATCCAGCCAATCTTTATTCCTTCAAAAATGTTGTATGATCAGTGGGTGTGTGGTGATGATTTCGCTCATTTGCGTGAGCCTTTATAACATTTCTGCATTTTTTCTTTTAAGAGTTTAGAAGTTTTACGATAGTTAATCATCATCAAATGTAGCCTGCAACTTGCAAAATAATTTAATTGTGGTAGATTTGACAGCATACAAGATGATGCTATGCTGAGTTGGGGAAAGAATATTAGTCCTAGCATGGAACGTAATATTGATCCTTTTGGGACACCCTTATCAAATTTCATGGGGCTGATTTGAAACATTAACAAAATGCAATCTGAGTTTAACTAAAATGATATGAGTGAAACTATCAGTAAGTAGAATCATCAAAACCGGAAAACTGCATTGTGTCTATTGAAGAATTCTAAAGAAAATTCAGAAAGATGACAGTATTCTTATCAAGCAACATAAAAATGTCATCTACAGCAAAAACTGGAGCTGGAGTTATTGCACTATGACCAGGTTTAGACCCAGCTACTGCAGGCAGAGGACATTTCCACATAGCTCTGACTGCTAAAAGCTCAATTGGAGGTTGATCGTATTCTATTTTTCCAAAATGTGAAAAAGAATGATATGACAACATATATTCAAACTTCAAATCTTGCACTGAGTTCCTGCTTTTACTAATAGTCTGTTTGATAAACAAACTACTTGTTTCTTGAGAAATTTTGTTTACAAGCCCTGGCTGGCATTGCAGTGGGCAAATGAAACAAAACCCATAACACAACTAAAAAATATGACTCATTTCAAAACACTAAACATCTTAACATCTGCACAGGCCAGAAAAAAAAAGTCTAAAGGTGAATATACACTTTTGTTTAAATAATCCTTTTAAGGTTTGGATAGCAGATAGTGGTTGTTAAGAACAGGAAAATTTCATCTTTGATAAAATTGAATAAAATCATCAATTTATGTGGATTCATGTTACAGTATAAAACAAATAAAGGTGACACAGGTGATGACGTAAAATTTTCTTTAATTTTTCCTACATCGAGGTTTCTCCCTCGTACAACTTTTAGCAACATGGTATACATTCCCAGGCTGATTCATTTCTTTATGTACTGTTGGATCCCCAGAGAAACAGTACACTACCATGTTGTAAAAGCTTCAAGCAAAGCTATTGTAGCAGTTGTTCGACAGTGACTGTCCCTGCTTCATTACCATTCACATCATGACACAGACAACTGTAACTACCTCCCCACTTGTTCTCTCTCTCCTGTCTTTCTTTCAGATTCTCTTTCGCCTGTATTTTCATTTGCGTCTCTCTTTCATTCTCATCTGCAGCCCACCGTCTTCCTCCTCACTCACTGATGCCCCTCGTCTGTTACTGCAATCCATCCGTTTAGATAGAAATGCAAAAATCTGTAATTAGCTGGTCCATGTTAAGTGCAGAAGAAATGTTTTAAATGTTTGTCGTGTCCCAAATTGGTTTCTCTCAAACTCTTCCGATCCACCATATTTCCTCTCTCACCAGAAATAAATCTTGTTACAATGCTAACCTCAGAATGACTCATCAAACAACACCCCTGTTTGTAATGCTGTGTGTGCGATTGTGTGTGTTTACTTGCACTAGAGCATTCGAAACGGTGACAGAGAAAACAAGGCGGGAGCAAACATACCATCTCCCTGCGGATGGTGCAGTCGCCTTCTGGGCTGATGAGTAGCAAATGCAGGAGATGGACAGAATAATAGCAACGCCTGAGAGTAAAATATGATTCACACTCTAGTCCTGCAATAAATGCCATCTCAGTGAAACTTTTCATGCTCAGTTTTTATTTAATCTGGGTTAACTGTCTTCGCTGAGTGTCTTGCATTTACAGGAGGTGGACAAAACCACATAACAATTTATATCAATCCAGTGCAACTACAACAAACCATGGCTTTTCAACATCTTTCTGGCTCAGTCTTAAAAAAAAGTTTGGGAAATATAGTGATGTCTACAGTGAAATATTGTCAACTGTTTGGCTATTATCTGCCTTTAATATCTCGGTCTATCAGGCTGCTGTTGGCATTGTGCAAACTGATGAACAAGCTCTATTGTGACATTAAGTTTTACAGGATCACTGTATGCTTGTGATGAAATACTTGATTTGTCAGCATAAATTTATTGGATTGACCAGCTTTATTATATCTACTTTGATGATTTCTCTGTGACATTAAATTACATATATTCTAATATATGTTTTATCTTTACTCTTAACAAAAAAAATTAACAAAGTTGCATTATTGAAGACCTATCGTAGCAGTTTGCATGACATTGTCAGGTTTTTTTTTTTTCCCCACTCGTTTCAGTTGATATCCTGTTTAGAGCCAATGTTACATCAGTGAGATGCATCCTTTTCCAAAATTAAAAAAAAAAAAAAAAAAAAATTGGAACAACAACAACAACAGATATTCAATGCTGAACAAGGTGGAATGGTGGAACCCTGTATTCTTATAGTGCGTTAATCCACTGACACTTTTACAGTCCCCGGTGTTTGCAGAGTTTAGATTACTTTTGATTGGCCTTTGATTAATTTGAGTTTCTCTGCGGGGCCCATACAGCAGCTGTCACCGCCTGTGAGTGAGTGTTGAGATTTAGCATTTAGACTAGCTCTCTAAATCAACCTGTGCTACACACATGCTGAATTATGGCACTATAGGTGACATACTGTCACCACACATACCCATCATAGTAGTACTATGATGGGTATGTGTTTGTCACTCAGTGTGCGCTTGTCGCTTAAAGTGTCTAACCTGGTGAATAACAACGATTTATGGTGTGGATGGTGGTGGCCTGTCCATACAGAAAGATGAGACAAGGTCAACTCTATCGTCTATGGTTTTATTTATGGGTGGCAGCATTTACATACAGGGCCATACTGTATATACAGTCAATGGGAAGGTATTTCATCTTATACAATAATTAGTCGGATATAATGAAAAGAAAGAAAAAATAAAGAAAGAAGGTAAGGGAGATCTAAAATTCAGAGACAGACAAATAAAGACGACTAAGACAGAAAGAAAGTGAAAGGGAGGAACAAAGAGAAGGACATTAGTCAGATAGGGAAGAAGGACAGGTAACAGAGAGGAGAGGGAGGATAAAAGAAATCAAGGAAGGAGGAAAGAGAAAACAGAGAAAGGGATGAATGAAGGTGGAATAAAAGACACATCCATTCCTCACAAATTTAGGTCTGAGGAAATGAAAAAGAATTTTAAAAGAAAAGAGGGACGATAGAGAGACACATATGAAAAAAGACGTAAGTAGAGGAAGAAAGCAAAGAGCAAGTATGGGGAGAGATGAGGGAAGACAATGAGGAAGGAGGGACGATGGAAAGGATGAAGAAAGGGAGAAATAAAGGGAGAAAGGAACAAGGGACCAGGAATAGGAAAAGGGAGAAGGAAGAAAGAGAGAACAGAAACAGAAAGATCAAAAAACCAGAAGAAAGTAAACAGTAATGGTGAGAAAGAATAAAATGAGGAATGAAAGGAGAGTTGTTGTCGGCCATCTATTCTCATGTACAACAGACATAAGATATGTAGTGATAGGAAGAAAGAGGAGAGAGGAACACCCCCCCCCAAAAAATGCACATCTGAGTATTATTAAATATGAAATACTAGTCATAGAAACAATGATGAACAGTGATAAATCACCTCAACAACAACGTGGCTCATCGTGATACACTGACTGGCTTGTTAGAGAAAATACTGAGAGACAGCGGTAAAAATGTTTGGACTTTTGTGATGCGCATCAGTGGTATTTGATAATTAGACGGCATTGCCATGGCAAGAAGACTAATTGTTCTCATCAGATTAAGGGAATAATTGCGTGTGGATACATCATCAAAACATGGCAGAGGCAAATTTGATCAGAGCAGATGTTGAATTAATTTGTTTTGAGGCTGATTGCATTAATGCTCTGAGTCTATTAGTGAGACGGACTAGTAATTAACACATGGCCTCTGACTTGCTCATTGGATGCCTTTGCCAACACACACCCACACACACACCCACACACACGCAATCTAATGGGGATGTACATCAAAAATGCAAAAAAACACATATTGGCTAAAACAGGTAATTGCTACACAAGTGATTTCCAGAAAATATTGAATTCGTTCTTCTGTTTTTCATCATGTTAAAAAATAAAATGTACAGAAAGCAGGTACAGAGGTGCTGGATACATGTATGAAATTATGCAGTCATACACATGCATACCTGAGTGGCAGCATTTTGATCGTTTACTGTGACATTACTTCAAGGAATGTTTTTCTACTTTGTTGTGCAAGAATGCTCTTCAGACAATATTTTCTTTCACTTGTCTGTTTTGATGGTTGGCTTTCAACTAAACAATTAAAAAGAGAGTTTACTGATAATCTTCCGCACCAGTAAACATCCATTCCCAGGCAGAAATTCTTCTGATCTTCAACCTCCTGATGTTAAAAAACTAACGATATTTCATTGTGAAGTCCGACAAAGAGGCACGGAAAGCATGAAGATATGAAAAAGTCAGATTTTAAAGGATATGTGACAATGCTGTAGGCTGTAAACAAATGACGGACTGAGTATAGAAAGTTATTGTTGAAACAATTAAAACATAAAAAGGTCAATATATTAATAGTTTCAAAAAGAAGGCTGACAAGCAACATAATGGGTTGAAAATGATTCTGTTGTCTATTTTTTTCTTCTTTTTTTTTTGACCTAACAAACTGTGGTTTGTCATCCCTGCCATCTCTTCCCCAGGTAAACAACGCACAGGTACCCGGCCGTCCACATAATGTAGAGAAAACATGACTCATCAGACCAGGCCTCCTTCTTCCATTGTTCCATGGTCCAGTTCTAACGCTCACATGCCCGTCATAAGCTTTTTTGGCTGACAGGGACCAGCGTCCCCATACGTAGAAAGCTGTGATGCACTAACCAGTTCATTATGGGAACACCCAACATGACCTGCCCATTTTAGAGATGCTCTGACCTGGTCATCGAGCCACCACAACTTGGCCCTTGTCAAAGTCACTCAGATCCTTACACTTGACCATTTTTTCCTGCTTCCAACACATCAACTTCAAGAGCCAAGTGTTCACCTGCTGCCTATATATCCTAACCTGGGGAAGCTGCCACTGTAACGAGTTATCTACACTGTTATTCATCTCACCTGTCAATGGTCTTAACGTTATGGTTGATTGGTATAGATACCAGTGTGACTGGAGACCATTTCCTTCAGCCAACAGTATCTGTTGCCAATGATGGAGAACAGAGCTGCTCAATGACCAATGCCTGAGGAATATGATGCCATCATATTTAGCTATTTTCGAAATTATGCTGAAAAGATGCCCCCATGCACCCTGCTGGGAGAAATAAAAAGAAGCATTCATAGAAAGACTGATATGTATCACAGACACTTGCCATTCACATTGTTTCAGCGAAACCCGTATATGTAGTTTGAATGGATATGAAATACCTCCCTCATTCCTTGATAATAAGAATAGATGTGAAATGTACTCTGATGAGGAAATTGTGATTTTTAATTCCCACAAGACCTTGGAGTTGCTTGGAGAAAATCAAAGAGTTCACTGAAAAGAAGTGATGACACAATATGTGATATGTTGTCTGCTAATAACAGGGAGGATAAGCACAGTAACGGTCATTAAGTACAAATGCCTCATCTGTGCTTTTTTTTTTTAGGTACTGTGCTGTACTAGCTGATGACATGGAAAGCTCATCCCCGAGGGAATATCAGCTGGATCATGTTTGGTGTTTGTTTATTAATTTATTCGAGAGATTGAAAAAGGCAGCCAAACAAAAAGTCCCACCTATCCCTTGATTATCATTGGCGTTAGAGCTAGTACTTCCAAATTCAGCTAATCACAAGAGAGAGAGGCAGTTCTGCCTGCTAAAACGAAAAACCTGCTCAGGTGTTCTCTCATGGGAAAACATTCAGGGAAGAGACTCAGCGAGGAATAACAGATCCACACCTCCGCATTCACATGAAAACTCTCCAACTTCTGGTTTATGTCATTAATTCATTTTTTTTAAATTTGCTTCCATTGAAAGTAGACATGGCCTCTCATGTGCTGGCATAGTTTCAGGGCGGAAACAAGCCCGATGGAAGGTAAACAAGTCCATTGTGTGCTTAGATCGATCATTTCAAAACAAGGGGTTTTTGCTTAGTTTCTGGATATTTCACAGTAGAGGTCGATTTCTTATTACTGAACAAATTCCTCTGTGATGTTTATTATTCAGCACCAGCAAAGTAAAAATAGGTAGCGTTTTGTTTTTGTTTTTGTTTTTTTCTTGACATAAATAATTTATTTTCCAAGCTGTGATTTATCTTCGGCTCTTCTTGGATGGGATTCAATGTAAGGTCAACATAAAATTTATAAACGGCTGATGTGGCAGATTTGGACAGAGTTAAAAATACAGAGATGTTTGATAATGATTATGTTACTTCAGCAACCCTCTGTAAAATGGTCTTATCTGGCTTTGGTCCCGGACAAAAGAGAGGTGTTATAGGCACACTGTAGTAGAAAATGTCAGGTTTCCACTGCAGGTATAAAAGGGTAGAGAATAATGCTTCCGAACTGTCTGAACAGAAATACCTTAAACACTATACATCAATCAAGATCAAAGACCATATATACCTTGGTTGTTTTTTCACGCTCACAACATCTCTGGGTCTACAACATGTATACATTAATATGACCAACTACTGCTGACTCTCCCGAAATATCTACTTTATAAGGACAAACTTCAGCACAGTCAGGGAAACTGTGTTTTATAAAAGAGCATTATAATGTCAATGCTGCAGTAGCTGCAAAGACCGACTTGAGCTCAATGATGTCATATTTAGTCTTTGAAATGTCCACAATTTGCTCACTGTTGCAAATATTAAGCTTTAAAAAGGACATCTTCAGCTAAGTGTCACCATACTTACACTTAATGTCTTATAAAGACTCACTCCAGTTTGTTTTCCCAGCATCTGGGCTAAAAATATGACCTCAATTTAATTCACAGTCCCAAAGTCTTCATTTAAATGTATCACACAAATTAATTGTGACCAAAATCAAGTAATGAAAAATATGCTATAACCTACTGATATGAGTTTCAAGATGGTGATGGAACTCAAACCTACCTGATAAAAAAAAAAGAGTAAAAATAAAGAGAGGCACCTCAGATCGGCTCAGAGCTACACCAATGTAATATTGTCACGAAGCTATTAAAATCTTCTGGATCCGACCTAAGAAATCCACCGGAGCATTGTATATATATATATCATACCATTTTTGAAATGTCTGTGAAAACATGGAGGTAAGATTGAAAGTTTGATATCCCAGCCAAGTTCAGTCTATAATCTACATATAACTGTCCCTTAAAAGGCTGAAAACATAATAGTTGGTGAAAGAAAAAAAAAAAAAAACATGCATATGAAAATTGTACACTGACTTCTTTTCTCTCTCACAGATTAGCTGATGGAAAATATTCATATTGCATGCAACGCCTACAGCTAACCTGCTTAAATGTCTACAGGCCCATTTAAAAGGATACAGTAATCAATGCAATCAACAGTGAGCGGATGCTGAAAATTACCCAGGACCACAACAGAAGACAGGAGTGTCGCACTTACATACCTCACATATCTCAAACGTGCAAAAAACGTTAAGAGTGTTTTGCTTTTTTTTTCTCTCTCGACTCTATTTGCTAGGGCTGAATTTAAACGCTAATCTCATAATTCAATTCGATTTAGATTCAACTCAGTCCTATTCTTGATGATTCAGTTACAGCAGATGAACACCATTCGTATTTCTTCTAGATTTAACAATTGGTTAAACTGTAAACACGTTTCTTGTATTTAAAATTGGCTACATGTGAATAAAAACACTGCACCACTTACCAGGGCATCATCATTATGCATATTTAAAAAAATAAATGTTGATCCATACTACTACACCTGGACTGTCAGTAACAGGTGCTTCAGCTAAGTATAAACATCCACATTAATTATCATTTTGAACAAAGACAGGGCAGAAACTGAAAGCCTCCTCACTAATTCATCTGCATTGTTTGTGCTTAAAAGAGATCACCCTGATATCTGCAGACAGATGGCTATCTAGTTATAGCTAATTCACAGGGCCAGGCTAAATAAAGTAGAATCCACACACTTTTCTTCTGACTTCCACGACTTGACATCTTATAGTCAGATATAATATCTCTGAAACCAACTGAAACTGAGAGCTTGGATTAATCTGCTGAGTCCCATTTCAGTCTATCCCTCTAGATTAGCTACCAGACAGCCAGAGTTGGCCAAACCATAGTGAGTGACCACCATCTTGTAAACTATGACATGTCCACACTGACTTAACTATATACATCATAGTTTAAAGGGCTGTCATGGTCCAAGCTGGCTCAAGTAGCCAGCTATATTCTATGTTACTTTTTAAACTGAACATAGCTTTTTTTATGCAAGATGTTACATCTCAATTTCTACAAAGCAGAGAGTTTACACACCATGCAGCCCGGTCTGAAACAGGTTCAGGAAGTAACCGATACATAGACATTACATTAAACAATGATATACCCTTTCTCTGAAAAAATGTGTGAATGCAGAGATTAATTTCATAGATCTATTTTATGAATAAATATTAGTTGATCTAAATAAAAATGGAGAGCAATCAGAAAAATGGATGTTGTTATCAAGGCCTACTATTCAGGAGCTGCATAGTAAACCATTGTCCACAAAATTTTTTCAAAATAGGAAAAGAAACATCAGAAATTAGAGTTAAATTTATTGAAACAGCCTGACAGGTTGAAAAACTAGGAAGGTTAAAAAAAAAGTATCAAAGTATAAAAGTAAAAAGTATCCTCCACTGTTGCCAAAGCAATTACGTGGTCACGGACCCTGGGCTCACCTGTTTTGTCAGCCCTCCAATTTCCCCCGAAAGCTCCAAGGGAAAAAGATAAGTGAAACAATCACTGCCGATACATGAGCGAATTACAAGTTTACAACTCATCTTGTCTTAGAAATCTGGAAGATGCATCTGATGTCTTCATCATAAGTGAGAATGTGAATGACAAGAAAAAAAATAAAAACAAAAGATTTTCCCCTGACAAACAAACTGTGTCATATCACAATAACAATGATTAACTTTCATCAGCATTCAGCTCAACAGCACAATCGCATCCATCACAATATTGTTAAATTATTGCCTTTGTTATACATGTTTTGGTCCTTTGCAAAATTTGAGAAAATCACAGGGATAATTACAGTTTGAAGGGATTTACAGTAAGACCAAATAAACAAAGGATTCTTTACAAACCACAATTCAGCCGTTTACTAATTCACTGTATCTCATTGCAGTTATATTTTATAGAAAAACTTTGATGTGTGTTTGTAAGATGGCACGTTAAAAGAAATCAAATTAGATAAAAATAATAATAAAATAAAACTTCAGTTGGGTTCAGCAGCAGTTTACAGAACAAATCATACTTTATCACTGTTTCCTAACAGAAAAGGTTGCTGAGTTTGTATGTGTGGATTTTTGATTTTTAATTGTTATGACCTTAAGTAGCAAATATGGCAACAGCTGAAGCTGTAAGAGGTGTTGTAGCAGCAATATGACAGGTTATTCAATTACATTTTAAAGCTCAGCAAAAAACTATTCCTCTTTAGAAAAGAGATCTATTTATTATAGTTTTTGCCACAATTTTTATTATTTATGACTCCAACAGGTCATATTAGGATAATTGCAAAGATAGGAATGCAACAACACTGCCTGACACAGATTTAAAACTCGCTCCTTAATAGGCCACAGCACAGAGGAGATATAGTTACAGTTAAGCCATACTGTTATAAATACAACTCATTTGGAAGTGAAACTGAATGATCATGTTATTAATCCAATTCATTGGGTGAAAATGCCTGTTAGATTTTAAGTACTGTACTCACTGCAGTTGTGTACATGCACTGTTTTTCAATTTAATATGACTTCACATTTGTTTTGACTTTTAAATAAAAGGTTTAAAATAATCTGACTAAAATGAAATATTTCATTTTTTTCTAATTCTATCAGTTGTAAAACTGTGCCTAGTGATGTCAATATGTTCCTAGTTCTCAGCAATAAAAATAGTAAAATTTCATCATATCAGTTAGGAGTGGTAGTCAGAAATACAAAAGTAAAATCTACATTCAAAAAAAATAGACTTTGGTTTAAAACAAACCCACACAAAGCCAAAGTTTAAAGCATATGAAAATTTACACATTTGGTCTAACAATCAACTTTAGCACTCACTGATCTGAGAGAAAAAAACAGGGACATCCGGTTAACCCAGATTCAATTTTTGCACATTGTGCCATCTGGCAAGGCATGGCATTGACCAATCAAATACATGTACACGTTTGTGGTAGGCAACGTGAATGAGGTCATTTCTTCTGTTTACCTCCAGATAGTTGAGACAAAGGTTTGGAAAAAATAAATAAATAAATAAATAAATAAATAAATAAAATAAATAAAAATAATGGCTGCTCAGTGTTTGTGTGTGCAATACCTTAAAAGTCACAGATTTAGTGCTAAGACTGGCCCTCCCGGACTCTAGATCGGATTACATCATCTTATCAGTCCCTGGAGCCTTAATAACACGGCCAAAGCTTCCTGCCTTTACATTTACATGGTAAAAATGTCACTTTGTTGACATTGGATCACCACATGATCTTGGCACTCACTCCACCCCCATGCCCAGCAATGATGGTTGTAATTTTCTTGTTTGCATCTGAAACGGAAAACAATTTAACCTTGAGATATCTCATGTTTGTCATTAAAGAGAAAAAAACACATACACACCTCCCCTACACACACACAAACAAAAGGACTGTGTGACGCACGCATCAATCACACGTCTAAGTGAACTGTCCAGTACTGAACCCTGTAATAGCATAGCTATTACACACACACAGGAATAATGGACCCTTAAATTGGCCTGTATGTGTGTAGATAGAGGTTGTCCGTGCATGTGTATATAAAGCATCCTGTGTCCTTGTACATAAGACACTGAGTGTATGAGTGCATGTGAAGGAGAGAAGAAAGCCGACTCTAACAGGCAAGAAAGCTGATGGTATCACCAGTCAAGCAACACACACAAATGCACACCACTGACAGTGTCATATCTCAAGTTATCAAGCAACTTTGATGGATACACACTAAATACACACCAGAAAGGGAGAATGGGGAAGGATGAGAAAGTGACATGAGTGGCTGAGATTCCACATCAAACACACATGCACAACAAGCTTGTCCCATCTTGATGTCAAAGTGTCCTTGAGCCAGACACTGAACCTCGGAAGGCTCCCCATAGTTTAGCCACCACGTTGAAATGGTGGCCTGCTGCCATCAGTGTATGAGTGTGTGCGCGAATGGGAGAATGATAGGCAGCACTTTAGATAACAGCACTATATAAATGCAGTCAGTTCATAATTTGTGAAATATGTCTTTGTAGTTATACATGTATCTTCATATATATAGTTTAGTAGAAGAAAAATAAAAAAGGAAATTACATAGACTGTGTTATATTTGAATTGAAATTGAATTAAGTCAAGATTTTGTCAATAACATCATCTAAATTTCCTCCTTTGAATAGCTGCACAACAAATTTCTCTTTCCTTTGCACTCGGTTCATCTTCATGGTGATTCTGAGTGCCAGCAGTGTTCTTGCGCACCCATGAACACACTGCCAATAGTGTTAGACTGGACCCAGCCATGGTCAGAAAACATACAGTGAAGAGAAAAGACCAGAACGTTAATAAACAGCTCACCGCACAGACACTGAGGTAACCTAACGTGGAGGCGTTAAATAAAATTACTTCAATTTTTGGCTATGTTAAGCTAACTGCAGCATGACAACACCCGCATTTAGTATGACTGAAAATCAATACCCCAGGCAGCTACATTAGCCCGCTTTTTGCTCAAGATAATTTTATTTGTTTTTATGTATTAACCATAGTACCAATCTTAAAACATAAACAGCTTAATTATGATACACATTTCACATCTTGTCAAATTAGAATGGGTGCATGATACCAAACTGTAGTCTGTTTGAGAACCACACTGCTTATTAAAATGCACAGCATATAATGCAGAAGATGTTTTTGGGCTTGAATAAAGTCTGCTGGGCAGCAGTTAACTGTCTAGTACTTCTCTAGGTTTGTTAGCAAACAGGGTCCGATTTTTTTCTTTACAAATTTATTTAAATGGTGTAGTAAACCTTTTATAAACAGTTACTGTCTAACACTGTTCCTGTCTGGCACAGTTATGAAATAATTGAACATTATAAGGGAAGGATTTATATCAGGGCTGTTGTACGAAGTTCTTTTTGATTGTGAAGGGTCTTCTTTTTTTTTTCTGGTTACTTTTTCATGCGTTTGATTTGCTGATGGTGATTGCAATTGCTCTTGCATCTTTCAAGATGTAGTTGTTAAAATGAGCTGGACCAAATTTCATTTGACAGCAGTTCACTGCAGTTTGACTAAAATTCTCATTCTCGGTTGTGACTAAAGCTAAATTAAAATGTGCAGTTTTAGTCGAATAAAAATTGAATAAAAATAGAAACCGTGAGTTTGAGTGAATATGACTAAAACGTAAAAAAGACAAATTAACGACAGAAGGTATGAAAGATATAAGTAAAAATCAGTAGGGAAAATGGTTTACCAAGTGCATGATATTATTCACAATTATATCAAACTTCTTGTCAGTATCTTGCAGCAGTGTATATTTATTCCTAATGCTATCAATATTATTATATCAATAAGATGAATTGATGGATTATCAAAGGTGCACGGATTTATTTTATAGTGGGCCAGATGGTATGTAACAGTATTTCTTGGCATCACAGTAATCCACTTAATAACATGGTAACACATTACAAGATGCTGTGTGTTTGTTGTTTCATTTTGCAGGCTGGAAATAGCCTCAGGAATTGTATTCAGATATACTAGATGATTCTGTGGCCTAAAATAAACATTCAATGGTACTGTCCACTGTCTGAAAGTAGTATACTTATGTATGTAGCAAAGTAAAAAAAGTGAGGCTGCGGAGTTGGCTTGTTCAATTGATCACATATGTTTTGGTTCATGTGAAATCTCTCTCTACGTCTACACTTGACACACAGAAGTTACGAGCCAGCATACTAGTATCTACAGTAGTAAAAAAAAATGGATTTGAAAAAGTTTTAAAAAAAGAAAGCGAACTAATAAGATAGAAAATAAAAACAGAACCTGAACTTTATTTGGTCCTAAACACATGTACTGGAAGTTTCAGTTTCAGTGGCTGATATTTCAGCATCCCAAAAGAATATAAAACACAGTTGATGAGGGCAGGACTACTGAGCTATTCAGCTCAGGAACAGCAGGGTGGTGATTCATATCATTATATTATTATGTTGGATCTACTGTATATCACTGACATACTTTTTTAAAACTCAGCTGTTTGTTCATTTATGTTTTCCTTTGATTGTATACTGTAAAGTCAGAGGCTTTTTCACCTAAATTGTCTGGATAGTGACTAGTAACAAAAGGTATTCAAATTGTCAGTCATTTTGGATAAAAATGTAATGATTGACTTATATTTAATTCCTTCTTTCTCTCTTTTTTTAATAATGTGAAAGAACTTGTAGTGTCACACTACCCCACTGACCCTGTAAACCTACTGGAAAGACTCAAATCCTGTTAAAATTGAACTCAAAAGTACAGTGGCCTCTTGGGAAATAACGCAGCCTCCCCTAACCAGGATAACGCTGCAGCAACGAGCAAAAATATGACCACTTTCACTCTGCTGTCAGCACTCCTCTTCACTGACTGCATTATGAATTGGATTTGACAAGTCAAATAAACGTCAACTATCCGGATTTTCTTTCTTCTTTTTTTTTTCTGGTTACTTTTTCATGCGTTTGATTTGCTGATGGTGATTGCAATTGCTCTTGCATCTTTCAAGATGTAGTTGTTAAAATGAGCTGGACCAAATTTCATTTGACAGCAGTTCACTGCAGTTTGACTAAAATTCTCATTCTCGGTTGTGACTAAAGCTAAATTAAAATGTGCAGTTTTAGTCGAATAAAAATTGAATAAAAATAGAAACCGTGAGTTTGAGTGAATATGACTAAAACGTAAAAAAGACAAATTAACGACAGAAGGTATGAAAGATATAAGTAAAAATCAGTAGGGAAAATGGTTTACCAAGTGCATGATATTATTCACAATTATATCAAACTTCTTGTCAGTATCTTGCAGCAGTGTATATTTATTCCTAATGCTATCAATATTATTATATCAATAAGATGAATTGATGGATTATCAAAGGTGCACGGATTTATTTTATAGTGGGCCAGATGGTATGTAACAGTATTTCTTGGCATCACAGTAATCCACTTAATAACATGGTAACACATTACAAGATGCTGTGTGTTTGTTGTTTCATTTTGCAGGCTGGAAATAGCCTCAGGAATTGTATTCAGATATACTAGATGATTCTGTGGCCTAAAATAAACATTCAATGGTACTGTCCACTGTCTGAAAGTAGTATACTTATGTATGTAGCAAAGTAAAAAAAGTGAGGCTGCGGAGTTGGCTTGTTCAATTGATCACATATGTTTTGGTTCATGTGAAATCTCTCTCTACGTCTACACTTGACACACAGAAGTTACGAGCCAGCATACTAGTATCTACAGTAGTAAAAAAAAATGGATTTGAAAAAGTTTTAAAAAAAGAAAGCGAACTAATAAGATAGAAAATAAAAACAGAACCTGAACTTTATTTGGTCCTAAACACATGTACTGGAAGTTTCAGTTTCAGTGGCTGATATTTCAGCATCCCAAAAGAATATAAAACACAGTTGATGAGGGCAGGACTACTGAGCTATTCAGCTCAGGAACAGCAGGGTGGTGATTCATATCATTATATTATTATGTTGGATCTACTGTATATCACTGACATACTTTTTTAAAACTCAGCTGTTTGTTCATTTATGTTTTCCTTTGATTGTATACTGTAAAGTCAGAGGCTTTTTCACCTAAATTGTCTGGATAGTGACTAGTAACAAAAGGTATTCAAATTGTCAGTCATTTTGGATAAAAAATGTAATGATTGACTTATATTTAATTCCTTCTTTCTCTCTTTTTTTAATAATGTGAAAGAACTTGTAGTGTCACACTACCCCACTGACCCTGTAAACCTACTGGAAAGACTCAAATCCTGTTAAAATTGAACTCAAAAGTACAGTGGCCTCTTGGGAAATAACGCAGCCTCCCCTAACCAGGATAACGCTGCAGCAACGAGCAAAAATATGACCACTTTCACTCTGCTGTCAGCACTCCTCTTCACTGACTGCATTATGAATTGGATTTGACAAGTCAAATAAACGTCAACTATCCGGATTTTCTTTCTTTTTTTTTTTCTTGCTTGGGTTCTTGTGTTAGCGTTTCCTGGTTGCATTAAACCTGATATGTCAGCCGACAGACACCTCAGTATTTTCTTCTTTTCCACTAAGTTGCTGTTCCTCGCAACGTATATGATATATTTAGATTGACGTTGTTTTAAATACTATATTTTCTTTCTGGGACACTAGCGCCTCAAAAAAGAGGTTGAAATGTAGCTTTCGCATTACAATTCAATGGACTAACATGTAAATGAATGGCAGGGCAGTGTTATCTAATGCAGGTCTATTGTCGGCCTGAATGTAGCCTTTGGTGTTACTGCATGTAGTTAATATATAAAACATAGTATCATACCTATATGTCAGTATGAGGGACAAGGAACTTAATCAAGGCATTCCCAAACCAACACTTTCCTTGTGAGAAAAATAACAGCATCTGTCATCTGAACATGTTTAAAATGGTTATGCTTTTACGGAAGGCAGCTTGTGTGTGAATAATGTCCTCTGTAGTGTAGCAGAGACTGTGAGTCCAAGATGACATTACACTGCTGAATAAACCTCTGAAGAGAAAGACGAGGTGCTTGCATACAAAGCAGCCCTGTGCTCCAAGGACTCATGCCCATATGTATTAGACGACTTCAACACATTTTAATTCAATGGCATCGCTGAAGTGCTGGTATGGTTAGTAGTGTGTCTTATACAATGTGCTGCAAGGCAATAAGAAGTAATGGTGTGGAGGCAGACGGCTGTGTAGCACAGAACCATAACTATAGAAGTGTCGGTGGGGATGCTGGTGAGCGTCAGCTTTCAGTTATGTCGGTCATTTCGGAACCATCTGACAAACCAATGTTGTTGTCTGGATATAAGGAGTTGTTATTTTCTCATATTCTACATATCATTATTTAAATACTAATAACTAATTATTGCTATGTTGCTCTGTGGTTCAATTTGGTTCTGTTTTGCTCTCGCTCTCTTGCTCTTTCTTGCCCTCACTCTGTCTCTCTCTCACACACACACACACACACACACACACACACACACACACACCCTTCCCTGTGGCTAGCTAATACAGTGTGACCCCTGTCTGTCTTTCAGCCTTATCTTGTCTAGAGAGTGTCTACTGGGACTGACTGATGGACTTAGTGTGAGAGTATATGCACATGCGTGTTTATGTTTATGTGTGCCTGTGACTGAGAAAAAGGAAGGAAGGAAGGAATAAGGACATATATTGCTCCATGTGTCCTGAGGCTTCTCCTCCCCTCACCAGTTTTCTCCTCTTCCTTCATCTTCTCCTCCTCTTGCTAAGCTTCTAAACTGTCATCTCCACACAAAAGCATATGATTCATTGCTTACACACTCACACAAACACACACATACATGCACACACACACATATGGAATGTCAACTTCACACCAGCACTGTAAGAAGACTCAACTTGAACTGTAGGGGCTGGCAAAGAAAATTGGCAGCAAAGGAAACCTGTTGTAAATGGAAAAAAAGGAACATTCTGTAAAGCCAATTTTTAATCACATTCAATTACAAATCCGCAGCGTTTCTGATTTGACTAAATATTCCTTTACTGCTTTAAAACCTTCTTGGTTGAGGAGAATGTATAGCAGGTAGAGACAAAGTAGCTATCTTGACTTTTTATGTGAATGAGAAATATAACACATTTTATCTTTCCCCCATTCATTTTTAAATATTGCTGTAATTGTCATAAAGAAATGGGACTTAAAATGAGTTTGGCAGTGACTGCCTGTCACTGACTGCAGTATTTTTACGTTGTTTATCACCAAAGTCAACCTGGCAAGAAATCTAACCGGACTGCTCCTAAAACACAAAGTTTTGTCTGGCAGATGGTGGAAAGAGGCAAAGGCTAAATGAAAAATATATTCCAAACCTTTTTTATTACTGTCAGTGAAGCTACAGAGAAAACAAACAAAATGTGTGTTGATGCCAGGGAAAGGTACAACATATCATAAAATATTTTGACCTACAATTTAGAGTAGAATGCACTGGCAAAGCTGTAATATCAGTCCATTCATCTGCATAGCCTATTGACCTACAGACATGTTGTCCACTGCTTGCAAGAATCACTGGAAATACTAACAACACAATTCAATACTGTGATCCAGGTTAACTGCATCTGCCAGTTAGATCCAGAGAGATTACTGGTGCTGCTGATGTCACATGGAAACAGGTTTAAAGTTTTTGTCAATTTGACAGATAAAAATGAGGGGTTGTGTTCTTGAAGTTTTTATCATGTTTTTTTTTTTTTTTTCCCCTGCAGTTTCAGATTGCAGAGTGACATTATTACAACCGGGTCTTTTTCAACCTGTTTTTTTTCTTTTTCCTATTAATATCTAAAACATCTTACTCATCGAGTTGATTGGGATCGTGTCTGGGAACATACTGACATTGCTATAAAGAAGTTAACATAGAGATTATAAAAAAAAAAAAAAAAAAGCCCTCCCTTTGTAAAATGCATTTGGAGGAGAAAACTAAAGTATTATGCGTGATTAGAATCCAAACTTGTCATGATGAAATGTCTGTTTATAATGATGGTCCTTCCATAGTCTTGTTCCCAGTTCCCCTGGCCCCCTGTCCCCAGCCCTTGCTCCATGTTCCTCTCTTCATCTCCCCAGATCTACCATTCTCCATCTGCCCACTCAATGTCCCCAGACTTTTTTCCTGTCTTCAATTAAACCTGCTTACCAGTTTCCCACTGGCAATCAACTGTGCTTCCCTGCCCACTCACACACCTGTTCATAGCTACCCCATCACCTCAGTTAGTATTTAAACCTGCCTTTAGTCACCGGTATCTTGTTGATTCGTCTGATTATGTTCCCGTGTGTTTTCCCTGTGTCCCTGCTACCTGCATGAATTATCCTGTTGCTTGTACCTCTCTGCTTGCCTGTCAACCAACCTGCCTGTTTGTTCATCCATCTGCCAGTTAGCCTGTTATCTTACATTAAAAGAGATTTCACTGGACACAGCCTGTCCAAGAGTCCACTTTTCTGAATGTAGAGCCAGCCTTCATTAAGTTGTTGATTATTCTTTGGGAGCAGGATTCCAGATTCACCCCAGGAGGTAGCACCCCAGAAGCTCAGCTGCCCATCGCCATGTTCAGTGCCCAGCTGGACCCTGAGCTGGGCCTTGAGTCAGGTGTCCCCGCCAACATCCTTTCTGTTCCTGCATCAGGGGTCCCAGCCAATGTCTCACCTGTTTCTGAGCCTGTTCCTGAGTCAAGTTTTTCTATCAATGTTTTGTCCTGTGAGTTATTTCAAAGTGTAATACTTAAATTTACCACAACTGTAGAACTCGAGCATCACCACTGGCCTTGCTGTTAAGTAAACAATAAATAAAATAAACTGTTGGTTGCAAAAATCCATCAGTTTACAGATCCAATTTCTTGGACAGCTATAAATTAACATAGATGGCACAGTGTTTATGTTCAGAATGGGATTATTACTGACATTATAGATGCACTCATTTTTACCAACAGAAAAAGGTATTTAAATAATTTGGCAAAATGATCGAACCCCATTGCACTTCTTTCTACCCCGATCTATGTGATTCTTTGGTCACAACTGAGAATGAATGAATGAATAAATAAATAAATAAATGAATAAACGTTTGCTTATTTATTTCTTCTCAGTTGTGACCAAAGAATCACATAGATCTGGGTACACAGATGTGCAATGAGAGAATAGATAAATAAATAAAAAAATAAATATATGGCCATGAGAGAAAAAACACAAAAATCAAATCAATCAAAACCAGAATTATCCTTTATTCCACCATTAAAGTTTAAAATTATGTATATGTTGTGTTTTTATTCAATTAAAGGGATAGTTTGATTTGTGGAGAACTCTAGTGTTTCCTCCTTTGCCCTAAGTCAAAAAAAAAAAAAAGAAAAGAAACCCCTCGATATTGCATTTTTTATATTTCTGCGTGCAGTTTGAAGGTTCAGTGTATGTTGAATCGTGAGCATTTTCTGTCTCCAGGATCAAGTGTTTTTGTGTGGATGTGTGATTTTACTATATAGATGTTTGGGGTGCAGCACAGTATGCACCGAAATCCCTCTCTCTCTCTGTCTCTGTCTCTCTCTCTTACACACACGCACACACGCACACAAACACACACACACACACACACACACACACACACACACACACAGCTCACTTATAGCAATAAAATGCAGCATAATCCATCTATGAAGTCACTCTGGGTTCTCTGGGTGATGTGATTATTATTAATATGGAATTCAGTGGCAGTGATTTATACAGCTGATGAATTCCTAATATATTAGACTGAAAATAAAAAGTTTTAACATGCAGGGCCAGGAATATTTCATCGCTCAACACTGCAGATCAGTTTTCTGGCTGCACACAGTGACTGGCTGGCTGACTAACTGACAGGATGAGTGACTGACTGGCTGAAATTAGGAACAAATTATCGTGGAAATTACACTTTTTTATGTCTAGTCAGAGATTTTTTGTTGTCTGAATTGTTTTCCTTTTGGCCAGCAGAAATAAATGGTACTTTATCTATATTTGACTATGGATGAGTCAAAATAGCTAAGCTTCCCCTAGGTAAGTCCAACTACCTGTTTCGCTGGGTTACTGGCTGGCTGGAGAATAACGGTCGTCCAGAGAGGTGTGAACTCAAAATATTGGCCTGCAATTGAAGATCCAAAGCTTACCATGCTATTCATAATTAAGGCACTGGCCAGGGCGACAAGCCACATCTTTATCTGGCTAGCTCACTGACTGGTTGGGTGAAGGGATGGCTGAGTGTTTTTTTTTATTTTTATTTTTTTCCCCCCAACTTATCTACTAGGAACACAGTGGTATCCCCTAAAGGTCATCACAATTAATGACTGTCAAGATTTTTTGCCACTCAGGTGCCTCAATTGCTGGCTTGTTGGCATTTCTCTCATGTTGCCTGGCTTGGATAAAGTAAATCATACATATCGTTTTCTTAGATACAGAGAGAGGCTTCAATAATACACTGATGAGCTAAAACATTATGACCAGCATGGGTAGTCTGACTACTCTGGGGCTATGCAGACCAAAACACAGAAGAGTGTGATGCACTTTCTGTTGTGAGCTATTCCTCCAACAACCGTCATAGAAACTTGCTGCAACTTGTCCTTCTGTCTGTTCAGACCTGATGGTATAGCATTCTCAATTCATGGTTTGTCCCTACCCTGACAACTGCTCAACCAGGCCTGACCAGGACCAGCCAACGAGCCTGGTCATTTCAGAGCTCCTCCAACTTAGTCGTCTGGCAATAGGGATTCGGCCCTTTGTCAAAGTCACTCAGGTCTTTACACCTGCCAATTTCTCCATAATCCAATACGCTGATTGTGAGAACTGACTGTTTGCTTAAAGTCCAACATATCTCAGTCCGCTTCATCTTTGAATATGGTAATGTCATAGCTCACCGGTGTAAACTTCCTGATAGATCCCCTTAAACACATGCTGTAACTACCGTTTTACTAAGTTTTGCCTCAGTCCATCTAGAGCACGTATTAAATAAAATTTAAACCCACTGAAATCACTTCAGCAGATTTGTTGGCTTATATGTATAATCTTTTCATACCTTCTTCTGTAATATACTATTAATTGTAAGAGGAACATGTTAAAACTGAGATGTAAGCTGTAGATCTCTGTAGCATCTATTTGAATATTATGACGCTGTTTTGAAAAAAAATAATAATCATAATGTTAAATAATAATAATAATAATAACACAATGTGAATTATCCTTGAACAGTCATTACTATATATCTTTGTCCTCTGAGTGGGGAACACAGAACTCAAGAATACATAATGGATACCTATGATGCCTATGAAAAAGAGTTGAAGTCGACTGCAGTGGGACTTTAACTTCTTCCTACAGTGTGTCACTGAGTGTTTTGGTGCAGCTCTCCTCTCTCCTCCAATGTATTTCTCCCAAGCTGAGGCTTTAAATAAGAATGTTATCTTTGGAAACTCCCCTGGTTAAATAAGAACTACAGCAGTGAAAGAAAAAAGAAGGCGGGTTTTTTTTCGTAGAAAGTGATGGTTGGTAATGAAAAGCTAATCAAGATGTGGCAACGTTATTGAGTCAGTCAGACAGAGAGATGGAGCCTCCTTCAATCTTTCTGATAGGGGCAATCAACTGATGAAACAGACTGAAAGATGGAAAGACGGAGGAGCTCTCACTCTAGCTGTGATTTTCACACATTCACCCTATCTTTACACCCCATCTCCCTCGCTACTCTCCTCTTTCTAATCACCCCCCCCCCCCGTCACTCCTTCCTCCCGCATGAGGTGAAGGCGAGGAGAGGAAAATGTACGACAGGAGTACCTTGTTGAACAGACACTGCCAGATAATGGACTATCCTATTACTGAAACAAGCAGAGTGGCATTGTGCTCCTGAATGACAGGGGTGAAAGCTGGACCGAAAGGGAGGAGAGGGAGGGGGAGAGAGAGAAATGCTACAAAAGGAATGAAAATAAGAGAAGGGGAGACACAGATGAGGGAGACAAAAGCAGTGAAAGTGAAGAGAGGAGAGGATATCAGCATGAATTAAGTAGAAAATAACAGTGGGAGGGAGAAAGAGTGAGAACCACATTGAGAGATAGATAATAGTCTGTACACACCAAAGAAGACCTTTATTACATGAGGCTGAAATTTTTAAGGGCTTGTTTGTGTTAGAGAGAGCACGTCAGATAATAGTAATCTCCACACAGATGGAGTCAAATAAAACCTATTTTCTGAAATCAATTTTTGTCTTATGTGTGCCCATTTCTTCTGACAATTTACCTTTTACTCGCAAATCAAAGAATTGCTGTTTAGCAAGCTGGTGTATGATAATGTGTTTAGTTTATTAAAGCTCGCCAGCGCTGGCGCAGTTTCCTCAGGTACAAAACAACATTAATTATGAAATTGACAAATGATTAAAACAAAACCCTAATGATACAAAAGTGAACAAACACATTATGACAATGTAAAAATTTAATGAGGATTGCACTGTTGGAGTGTGTACACAAAAATTAGAATGAGACAATAACATGCAACCAAAAGACTGTTCCTAGTGAACAGAAGCAAAGGACTAGTTAGCACAGAGAAATCATTTTTGCAGTAATAATTTGAACGACTAAAAATCTTTATATGCTGATATTTTTTAATTTATACTTATTTACAGACTTCAAGAATACAGATTTCTATGGTTTATGTCATTTATTTTCTCATGATAACAGCTGTAATTTTAGGTTTAGCCTGTATCCCGAAATATCCCGATATGGCCTTAAGTAGGATGTGAATTGGTGTTTAAAATGCTGTGTGCAAATGAAGATACCGGTGTTTCCTGAAGGAATTAGAATTAATGTATCTTCAGAAGCCACGTCAGGCCTTAGTCAGCAGCCAAGCGGCGGTGGTTCTCTGCTACGTGACATATTCCTGAGATACAATCTGCCCTGCGAGGGCTTCTAAATTATCTCACCTGGAAAATGTCAAGTGGGACCACGTTGTGTGTGTCGGCAGGAAGTTGCTTACTGTGTCACACTGAGTCATCTGTTTGTCTTTTCGTTGGCTCGCACTGCTCAGTCTCGTCCATCATGAGTTTCTCAGCAATCTGCATGTCAGACCAGCCTCCTACAGGCTGAGGATGTGTTGGGTTGTTTAGATGATGTGCTTTTTCATGTTTTATGTGATGTGTTCCTTAAACTCTGATACTGTCTGCCGGTCTGCCTCTTTTGTAACAGTCTATGAAGAAACCGTCTACAAAGTTTGAGTTTATTTAGGTGCCAGAATATTTTTTAACATCCTTTCATTACCAAAAACAACTGACAACTGATTAGGAGTACTTGATACGATCTAAAGTTCCAGAATAATTGGACCTTGAGTTGAGATTGTGTATTCAAATTGGTGTTTCAAAACTTTACTTTGTTGGTGAGGTTAATAGATTTACGCAATCTCAGTGATAACAGAGTCAACAAACCAGACAAACAGTCTGGTTTGCTGCTGAGATGGAATGTTTCTGTCTCAGCTTTACAAACAGATGTCTGTCACAGTTCATCCCTGCATCCATTCATTCTCCATCTGCCTTTTCCATATTATCACCGCTCCTGTCATTTCTTTACTGTGCCACTTCTCTTGCCCTGCCATCACCCCCACAAGCTTTCCCATCTCTCAGCCCCCCGCAGCACCCTCCCAGCCAACCTACTCACCTGTGTCCCAATTCCTTAATCAGCTCTTGATATTTATACTGGCCCATTTACACTCATTACTTGCCAGAGTGCCTATTGTGCTTTCAGTGCTATAGCTTTCCAGTCTTTCTTGGCTGATTTTATTTATTTATCTATTTATTTTCTTTTGATTCTACCTTTGCCTGCTCCTTTTGCCTGGTTTATCTGCCTCCCTTATAAACGTGAACTGTTTTGAACTTTCACTGTTGTCTCAACCACATTGTCCACTGATAATTTGACAGACAGTGAGCACTTTGGTTCCAGCAGCAATAATCTGCCATTATCAGGAAACAGCACTTATGACTAATTGCCAAGCACTTACCCCCTGAAAAAAAACCCACTACGCAGCCAATGTGCACAACTCACTCTTTATGATAAGAGAGAGGAAAACTACCAATTTTTCTGTTTCCTCTTTAAGAAATGTCAATTTAACATCAAAAATCCCATGAGCAATAGGTTTGTCGCTATAACGACACAGGTCTTGATTAAGGTATCGGAATCACAGGAAATATAATAATTTCCTATTCACATTATTGTACAACATAAAATCTTTCTTAAAATTCCAAATCTCAGAGAAAACAAAACATTTTTTTTTATAATTTTGGGTGTTTTCCACCATATGCCATCCGCTGTCTCACAGTCACATTATGAACATTATCAACAGGATGTAGTCTCCAGCAGTCCCATACAGTTGCCATTGACATGCTGTCGTCTGCTTCATGAAGTCCACGGTAGGGAGCTGACGGTACCATCTGTGCATTTCATGTCTTTAAAATGTCATTTTCTGAAGAGAATTCAGTACCTGAGCTGTGTTTGTTGCCATTATTTGTGCAGTCTGTCATACATGACAGTTCATTAGCGGCAGCTGGTGATGTACTGCCTAAAGAGTGTTGACTGTACATAATTTGATGCCACCAATGAAATCTTAATTATTAGTTAAAACAAGAAAAAAAACAAAGCCCATCTGATGCTTACCAATCAAGAATCAATAATAGCCAATTAGTCTGATGTCACTTGCCTTCTTTTGTGAAAAAAACAAATGAGCTAATATCCAAAGATGTTCAACTTATTTTAGTTGTGCTATTTGAAATTCCAACTTTGATATCAGGAAGTCACCTCCCTTTACTTATAAAAAAAAAAAAAACAAAAAAAACATTGAAAATTAAAAAAAAATCTCTTTTATTCACTTTACAATTTTTAGTTAGGCTGTGTCCGTGTACCTTTAATTATTTCGAGATACTTAAAAACATGTAAGTGATATGAAAATAATATTGTAAACTTGGTTGTGATACTGGCCAATATACACCTGTGTTACTGCCCATGTTTCCATATTTATGTGTGTGTGTGTGTGTGTGTGTGTGTGTGTGTGTGTGTGTGTTTGTTTGTGTGTGTGTGTGTGTGTGTTGGCCATGTGTGTCTGTATGTTCACACAGACATTTCTATGCATGCCTATGTGTTTTCATGCGTAAAGAATGACTTTACACAGACATTTGTGTATGCAAGTGTGTGTAAGCGCACACACTGGCCACATCGATCACATGGTCCAGGGAGTTACAGAGTGTGAAATCCACTTTGACATTCATGGTTGTAACCTCCCAAGGCCATCCTAAAGCGGAACACTTAGAGTAGAATCTCACTTTTCACACAGAGAATAATAACTGAGCCTTCTCTGGTCTTTGAAGACGACTTTTCATTCTCTGAAAATTCTGACTCTTATTCATTTCGACCTAGCCCACAGAAATAATGGGCTAAATACTCCTATCTCTCTTCTTCTCTACTGCTCACACTGTCTCTTCTCTCTGTCTCTCCTTTTGTCTCTCTCTCTCTCAGTCACTGTTCTACAAAAAAGTTCTCATGTCGCAACAATGACATGGATGTTTAGATATTTAAGAAAAAAAAAGATTGTATTCATAGACTGTAGGCAGCATTTATCGATTTAGCTATTTTCCCATGTGTTAGCCATGTTCTACCTGATGTCCCATAACCTCTACAAAGCATCATTTGAACCCAACCTATGATCATTGCCAAAGCTTTGCAAAAAAATTTCTTTACAATCAAAACTATCATCTTTCCCCTAAACCTAACCAAGTTGTCTCTGTGCCTAAACCCAACCTGACAAATATTTCAGAATGTCCAACGCCACTTGAAAAAAATGTCATGGGAAGTTCCTGTCAAGTTCCTGTACTTTGTTCTGTCTTTATCTTCTCTATTTGCAGCCATTTCCTCTCAAATTATTTCACCTCCCCTTGTCAAAACAGATCCTTTAAACTGTTATCAGTTATATAGTGGTATTATCTTATTGGCTAAAGTTACACCAAGAACTTTCTCTGCCTCTGCTTTTTTTTTTTTTTTTTTAAACCAACTTTTGTACTTGAATTTCTCCAGACTCAGTGAACTTGATGAGACACATGTCTGGCTATGCAAGATTACGTTTTGTGTTCATTCAGGCATTCGATTATGTGCAAGACTGTTTGTCATGCATGGTGCTTAGGAGAATTATGGCATGTCTTGTTTGGGCAGAGCAAAGCCTCGGAGCCCTGAATAAGGATGATACTGCAGACAATGGTTATAAAAAAATCAAGCTGAGTATGTTCTAGGTTCATTCCTGGGGCTTCAGCTAATGATGACGGTGCAAAGTGAAAAATCAAACAAAATGTTCGTGATTAAGTTTGTTGAGTGATTCACTTAGGTTTGGTATGGCCCCATGAAACAACTACATTTTTCTGCTAACTGTGTTTCATGGGAACACAGTTTTAATCCAGACCCTATGTAATAACAATCTCTATCAAGGCAACACAGTACTGTGAAACTATTAATGATACAGATTTTTTTATATAGATTTGTAATCTAATGGATCCAGATATGCATCAAAATAGAGATAAATATTTTTTATTCAAGTAAACAAAGAAGTTTGCTTGTGAATTACCTTGTAATCTTAACCTTTTTTTTCTTTGTAAAAATCCTTTATCTGTACCAAAACCTAATCACTTATCCTTTGTCAGAAGACCAAACTAATTTGCAAAAGGGAGCCTAAACAATCAATTTGGGAGACAAAGATGCATTTGTGTCCACAGAGTGAGCTCATTACCTAATGAGTAAGTTGACAAATAGGTCTTTCTCTCAGATAGAGTATTCCTTTAACCTACAGTATGCTGACCTGGGGAAGATGTGCTGAGTACGCATATACCGCAGCTGAAACGATTATGTCTCTGTCTTGAAAATAAGAGGTTTGATCAGTAACCCTCAGGTCTTCTGAAAGAGATATATTTTTCATTACATTTGTTGAACAATCACTTGTTTTACTGTGAAGTGATTTTATGGATTTAATTTTCCGCTTGTGCAATATAAATTGAATTTCATTTCACCTAAGGATACCTTTTTGAGCTACCAAATGTCCTTATACTGTTCTTCTTTATGACACCTTTTTTAATGTAAGAACTGGGGATACTGCCCCACTGCAATATATTCAACAAAGAATTAAGTAGAGATATAGGATGTGGTTGTGCATACATGTGTAGGTTTGCATCATCTTGTACATGAGAGGAAGAGAGACACTGATGGAAGAAAGAGATGAGTCAGGTAAAGAAACAAAGGTGTAGAGAGAAAATGTCATGTGAGAAAAAATAAGGAAGTGGCTTGATCTGAAACAAAGAGGTAAGCTGGCAACAGTATAATCTGCTAATCAACAATCAGTGTTTAGATGAACGATTGGGTGAGTGTTGTGTGACAGATGCTAAGCGCCACGCGAATCCAACAGATGACTGGATATGTTTATCTGAACTGTCAACTTTAAAATGGCAGTTACAACCATCCACTCAGTTAAGCAAAATGTATTTCAACATGTTCATTTTTCCAGTGTGTAAGTAAAGTAACCCACAAACGTAGTAACCTACGTTTTGATTAAAACGTAAACGAATTTTTTGGTGAAAGGAACAGAACAGAAAATAAACAGAAAATACAAAGAATGAAGTTCCTAGAAAACCCAATATCTTGAATATGTTTTCTTATCATTTAATCAGTCTCACTCTTCTGCCTCTCTCTTTCCCAAACTTCCACTTGCTGTGGCAACTGTTTGACATTAGGGATTTAAAAGCTTTAGCTTTAGTAAATAGATAAAAGACACAAGCTTTAAAAGTCCTATTGTTTAATTACTTTGGTGTATTTTCTTGGAATATGGTACTTGCTATTTTTTTTCATTTTAGTGACTGCTTAGATATGCAGAATGTAAGCGGTTTTCAGAGACCTCAGTAGTTCAGCATCCACATGGAATCCACAGATTGGTCAAGAAAAATGTCATGCAGTATAATTACTAGTCAGCTAAAGTTGCCACTTATGTAAGAAGGAATAGTATTCCAAATTCAGCACTATTGGGTATAGGGTATACTGTCTGAACCTGGGTACATATTATGTGGTTAGGCCATAACTATCCACAGTACAAGTTTTTTGTTTGTGTTTTTTGATATTTTAGATTTTAGGATAAGAAAAACTTATTAAAAGATATAAACGAAAGCATTGATAAGACCTGTATTTGGTGTGACAGGATGGACTTTGAAGTGAGTGTTCAATAAATTTAAGAGTCATTTACTATAGAAAAAAAATGTATAGACCCTCTACGATAAACACTGCTATGTTTTTGAGTTTAGGGTTTACTGCTGGCCACCAAAATGTTGAATGGTGTGGGACTGATTGGTTGTAATGAGGCCACGAAATTATCACTAACAAGAAACTCAGAAGAAGACAATAAATCCTTAAAAACTATCCTTGTGCAAAGTTTATTGAAACACTAGTAGTTTTGTCACTTCTTGTTTCTTTAGAAAGCATCCACCGGTCATTAGAGGAATCAGAATGCTACCTGCACTGTCGAAATTGATGAACAAGAGGAAATGGATAAATGGCCTATCAGCAAACTAAGAGACTGAGTGAGAATGTGGATTAAACAGGATGCCTATGTTGCTCTTTTTCTGTTGAATAAACTATATGGTGGTTGCTTGTTTGCTAACATGTTACAGCCACTTTGTACCGAATTGAGAATGTCTGTTGATGTCAGTTTTCTTTGCGCTCTACTTTGTGCCCTGTTACTGATCAGAGTGCAGATCCATTCATAAAGTTGGAAACGTGTCATTGCTGTGAGGTTGGACTTTTGTTGATGCTGTAGCAGCACTATACGCAACATGCATCTATCCTTGCATTGTAAGATACGTAGATGTGGCAACCACCCAAAAAACCTGTATTTCACTTTCATTTGTTGGATTTGTACAAATTTAGCAGTAAGTTAATAAAAATAAATTAATTCATTAAAAAAATACTTTTTCTTAATTAATTGTACAAACTTTGTTTTAACCATGGAAGCTGAGCAAACCAGTCAGCTTAGATGTTTAAGGTTAGAATAAATTAAGCTCTTCTGACATTTTCCTCCCACTTGAACAAATCTACTTGTGCCTAATATGCTTTTGGTACAAGTAATATCCCTTTTTTTCTTCTTTTGTGTTTGGCATTTTAATAAACGCTCTATTGTTTGAGCACACTCCCACTCTCCCTCTGTCTCTCTTTCATGCTTGCACTCCCTTTTATGTGGTGCTCCGCAGAGAATGTCGTCAGCATATTGTTGTATATAAGATCAGTTCTCACTGACAGGGAGAGGAAGAGGGCGGAAAGTGGTATGGAGGCATGCAGAAAGACGCTTTGTAGAGGGTAGGATGCAATGAATGAAAGCAAATTATGTGCGACTGATGAGACTGGTTGTAGACTGGTATTTCAAAAGGTAAACTGGAGGTTGGTCAGAATCAAGCAGCCAGGTCTCAGAGTTGTAAAATGAACATAGGATCCCTATCAAAATGGCATATATTGTTAGATGTTAACCTGACAGATATATGGTATAGCTACATTTGTTGACCAACAAGTAACAAAATGTGATTGATAAATAAAACATTATCATAAAATAAATGTAATAATTCTTTCGTCTCTATAAGTGGATATTGTATTGCAAAATCCAGTATCAACATTTTGGTATCACATTCATTGAGGGTGAACATTATCTTCTCATGTTAGCATGTTTTGTTGGTTCCTGGTAATTCCCGGAAATTCAGAGACAACATATTGAACAGAAACTTGAGGCAGTCGACAAGAAGCACAGCTCTTTGTCTGTCACACGAACAGATAAAGTAATTAACCCAGATACGATTCATTCTGCCAGCCGTTTCATTTTCCAGGTATTTCTCCCAGCCTGGGCTTTTCACCGTTTTGGTTACAGAGGAAGTAATTAAAAGACATACAGAGGGAATACGACTATATTAGATCCTGGATGAGTGGTCCGTTGGGACGGTTTGTTCTCATTCCTTCACTCTCTTTTCTTCACTGCTCAGACACACACACACCCACACCCACACACACACACACCCACACACACCCACACACACACACTTACTTTATCTCTCTTCCACCTCTTTTCTCTCTCTCGGCCAGTCTTCTATTCTCTATCTCCCCTTCTTTTCCCTCCTTCACCCCCCCGTCTCCTCTTTCCCGTCCCGCCTTAGGACATTCTCTAACCGCTATGATGACTTCATTTTCTGGGCTGCGGGAAGTTTCTCCATTAGCCAGTCTTAATAGTTCTTTATGATGGCCTAGATACAGCAGTCAATCTTTACAATGCAAAGCCTCTAAAGCTGTATTTAACATGACTATTTAGTCCAACCAGTCCACAAGTGGCTGACGTACTTGTTTCTTTTAACTTTTTTATATTCATACCCTCTAATCCATCTCTCACTCCTGCTTCTTCTAGAGTCTGTCTCTTTTGAAATTTTTTTTTTGTTTGTTTGTTTGTGTTTTTTTTTTTTGTGTCTCTATTTCTGATTTCTACTTCCTTCCCGTCTCTCCCTGGCTGGGTGTGATTATCGTGAGTATTAGTCTGGCAAGTTCATGAGTGGTTGTGTCTGACTGTAGGCAGGCATTTCAAGGATAGGCTTTGTCTTTCATTCTTGAAGTGTCGCTGAATTTCCATCGCCTTCTCTCTCTCTCTCCCTTTCCGCCACTCACATTCATTATCTATCTTCTGTCTCCATTCAAAGTCATGCCCCATTATACAAGACCTACAAGACTGTATTTAACTTGAATATTAGCCTGCCAAGTCCAGCACTGGTAATGTGAATAGCCACAGAAGATAGAGTTCTTCTCATTTTTATTGCTTTTCTCTTTCCTCTTCTGCTGCTATAGGAGGATAATTTCACCCAAATGAAAATTAAGGAAAAAATGGTATTTTTTAGGACATCCCTACCAGGAGTAATCAGGCTATACTCAAATGGTAAGAATGAAAATACAGAATAAAGGGAATTTAATATTAAAATGAAAAAGAGGTATCAGGAAATTTCAGTTATGGTATCACTAGTTTAATGGAAATATAATATGACATATAGACTAATGGAATCTGATGCAATGAGTAATTCCATTGCCTTATCCATATGAATAGGATAATATTCATATACTTGCAGGGAAAACTTTAAATGTGAATTCTCAAAAAATGAAAATACTCAATGTAGCACAACTCAAAAATGATTAAGCTCTGTACTTGAGGTCATACTTCTGTGGTCTTTAAGGGCCCCCATGATTCCCTGCTGATTCAACCATGTCCTGAGCCCATAAAATCTTTTATAGTGAGGGGTTTTTCTACTCCCTATCTTTTTTTAATGCAGTGCTCCCTTTCTTGACACATGCAGTCCTAATTTTTTTAAACTTTTCTCTATTCCATTTAACATAATTTTGTTGTGTTTACAGCAGATGCAACAGTGACTGAGACAGTGTCTGTCTAGAATCCTGATACCTCTCTAAGTTGGCTGAGCCATCATTTATAAATGGCAGTTTTCCATCAAAGTGGTGCTACAGCAGTTACAATTATACTCTCACCAACTCCAACACAAAGGCATGATATTTGCCTGAAGCCTGAATGATAAACCTGGAACCTCAAACACAAACACTGAGCTGCATCAACAAAAAAAAGGTTGAGCTTCAACGTATGGGTATTTGCAAGGCCATCGAATTATAAGCTTTTATTTTGTGCACCCTCTCTGCCTTTTCACGTGTGTTGTTTTGTCGCCTTCTTGGCATTCTCATGTCTCATGTTGTCATTTTCTGAAAATGTTTTTTACACAAATTTTACACAAATTAACCTGCCAAAAACCGCAAGCAGCAAAATCTGTGCGCACACAACCAGAATCCCCCCCCCCCCCCCGCTCCCTTGCACCCCTCTCCCTTAGATCGCTTTTAATTTTTGATAAGTCAAAAAGAGAAACTTTTGAATCAATGAGACATAAAGCAGGTTTCAGTTGGCCGGGAGTCATTATTCATGTATTAATCTTTAATGTTTCTGATATTTACGTGTACTCAATGTGCATACAGTACACAAAAGAACTACAACGACTGTATACAGTCTTGAGAGATTAAAGAGATGGAAGCAATAGGGGTGGATGAGCTTGGGCATTATGGTTAGATATATGAATTATAGGATTCACAATGCCCTTGAGTCTTTCTGCTTTACTCCATATGTAGTTATTTACACAATGGGACAATGGGAATATTTCCTTATTTCAGGGCTTTTTATCTTCACTTGAAAACTGCAGAGTATGGCTACACAATAAAATGTTTTACATTGTGTAGAAAGATGGAAAAAAAGACTTTGAAATAGAGAAGAGATGCCAGATGGGTCAAAAAATTATTGATCCTGCATGAAATGGAGTGGAAAAATGGCTGTCATAGTCTAAGGCATCTCCAGCCTCTGGCATTCGCCATTCAAAAAGCCCTTTAAAATACACAAAAAGCTTTATCAAAGGCCTAGTCTTGTCCTCTATAAGGGCACGCACAGTAAAAATGATTGTTAGCACTTGCCTTTTTTTGATAGAAGTCGAGGAGCAATTGACCTTTGGATATGATCACAAAATGGAGCGGAGCACTGATTTCTCCTCTGATACTTCTTATTGACATACAATGACTTTTGACCTTGCATTTACAATATTTCAGCTTTCCATGGCATTGTATTGATAAAGCTGCCACTTAAAACAATTGTGGACTCCCCATGCAATTTTCAATGTCACCGTTTTCCAAATAGCCAAATATCGTGCACTAAAATTACAGATATATGTCCTTAGCATTATCGTTTCCTTTTGCCTGCTCAGTATATATTAGGTGTTACAGAGAGACTTACATTATCAAAGAAATCACCCTAACTGTCAAACTACAAATCAATGTACCATAGTTCCACAATATTTATTTCAGTATCCAATATATAGGGATCATACCAGTAATAAAAAAATATAAATAAAAGAAATAATGGCCAACCTTGAAATATCAAATGTTTTTTTTTTTCTTTTTGTTTTTTGCTTTACAAAAAATTTATGGTAAAAACTAGTACTGACTACACATGATGAGCAGAAACTCACCTCTGTGCTGGCTGAGCCATCATGTTCCTCTGGAGGGCCCAACCAAATGGCACACTACCAATCATCTTATTTTGTGTGCTCTAGCTCAAAAACTAGACATACCAGTTAATTTCCTCACAAACTTTTACAGGTGTACTACTCTTGTGTAAAATAGGCACAAGTCTAAGGTGTAAAAGCACTTGCATTTAATTTGAAAATGTGCACTGCCTGCCTTCCTGGCAGCCATCATTTTCCAATAATTTCAGCACAATATAACAATCAAATTACAGACAGTGGAAATTGACTTGAGATGAGAGCTCCTTCATAATGCCTCAACATGCCTTCTTTTCTCTTTTTTATAGTTGTGTTGATAAGCAGTTGAGAGCAAAGACTGACATGAAAACATTTACACTATAGATATAAGAACCAACTAAACCTTGATTTGATCTTTTGATTATGTTAAATATTATAAGGTCATTAGATCTGACAAATGTATTCTGACTTTTCCAATCCCTCTCTCTCTATCCCTTCCAGTGGCTGCTTCACATTGGGTTTGGTCTAATTTTCTGAACATTTACAGAGATCCTGAAAACCTCCTATGATGTGGATGTGTAATGAGCAACACAATTCAAGACAACAGGAAATACAGGTAGACAACAAACAAGTTATTAGCAAAGCTACAGTTAAGTTTTTACAGAGCATATGCAGCATTGCTGATGCTAACACATTCATGGTTTAGAGAATTCAATCTGAAAATATGCACAATAAATGAAGGAAATCAAAGCCAGCATCCAGTAAAATATAAAATTGCCACCGAGGGAGACCCATCCCTCATTCAGTGTTTAATGACCCACTGAAACTTCACAGAAAGTCATTTTCATTTCACTGAGACATACCAGTTAATTTCCTCACTGGCACCAGTGATTTTTTCCTTTGCCGGGTTTCGTATTTCAGCCGCTGGGTCTAATCATTGGGTGATAAAACAACAACTGGTAATATTTAATTACATAAATGACTTTGTAAAAAGCAGCAGAGAGGGGATAAAATGCAGCAGTCATCTGTGTGTGTCAGTAGAGGTCGAAACTCCTAGCTAATGAGCCATGGGTTAAGCCAGAGTCCCAGGGCAATGGACAATTAACCAGAGGTCTCATCTCAGCCTTTCTTTCTCTTTTCTTTTTTTTTCTTTTTGTCTTTCCAGCTATTCTGAGTAAATACCTGTGAGTGCTCTGTGTGAAGTCATGTGTGGAGTTGAGCTATGGTCTATGTGTAAAGCTCATTAAACAGAAGACCTCTTGCTCAGAGTGGAGAGAAAGAGAAGTGTGTTTGTATTGTGTGGTCAATCCCCCCCCCCCCAGGGAGGATGAAGAGGGTGGGTGTTTCGAGACAATACAGCTTTTGTGCTTGGAGTTTATGGAGATTACTGTATATTGGTTATTGGTTATGCCAAGGATGGAGTGGAGGATATAACAGTGAAGCTTTATAAGTGATCCCTAAAGTTGTTTTTTTTTTCCATCAGTAAGGGAGACGCAAATAAGATAAGACAAGAAAAGAAAAGACGAAAAAAATTGAAATAAATAAATAACTTTTTAACAGGCCATTTGGAAAAATTCTATTCATCATATCCATCCACAGTGCAATTACTTTGCAATAGCAAATATGTTTTTTCAGAGAACTAAAATATGTGTAATATGTTTGGAAATATATGTTTTTAGCAGAAAACAAGGAAATGTTTACATTTACACTACATATTTGAGAAGTGTTAACTGCAAACTCAAGATGTTTACACCAAACTTCCTTGAAAAACATTAAGTGTCAGTATATTTGTTTTCCTAGAGAATGAACTCCTTGCAACTGTGTATTAATCATATTTTTTATGGTTATGTTTAGGCAGCTTAAAGCAATTAATTGAGTTAGGAAAAAGATTGTGGTCTTGGGAGACCGTCCTCCCACAGAGTCCATAGACAGAGGTCAGGGTGGTTGGATGGGTCAATGCAAGTTGGACTTTAACAGAAAAGACCACTGTTTGATTCCTGTTTCCTAAAGTGAGTAAATGTTGGTTTCTCTTACAGTAACTATGACCACAATCTTCCTTTACCATATCCATTTTTGCCTAAACAAGCCTTAACCACGTGTGTGGTCTCAGGTCAGAGAGCAGTTGTACTCTTGCAACTCGTTTACTTTTTTTTTTGCGGCATTGGAAAACACTGATAAATGACGTATCAAACAAACAGGGACACCAGATCAGGAAAGTGTGTCTCCTTTTGTAGAGGTCGGTTACAACCACACACTTTGTCACTCCAAGATTTTTACTGGCCTAAAACCTACAACATTCTGGAAGCTGGGTTAAACAATTTGCAGGACTCTGACTCCGCCCTGAACTTTGTTTACCCAACCATCCTTCCCGAACCTCCCCCTAATGACTTCTCTGGAGTTTGAGAACATCACACTCCCTGGATTGTAAAAACAGTTTCCAGTGAACATAATCCCGGCAATAAATATTTTCCCTCCAAACTGCATTTGATAAAACAAATTAGTAGTATATAAATTAATTTAATAGATATTGTGGAAAAAAATGATTGAAAAAGAATTATTTAATTTTGAATGATTAAATCAGAGAGATTTAATTTTGGATGAAGCTGAAACTCTAGCACCATGTGATGCATTTAGTTAATGCCTTTAAAATGAGAGCTCAGTGTCCCTCATAAGGACAAAGAAGACTTTTTTAATAATAATGTTATGGGGATCGAACCTGAGACCTTTCTTTGTTTGAATGGTCTCTCTTATGTCTTTTCCACCCTGCTACTGCAAATGTTACACGTGCATTAAATATTGTTACATGACATTTAGCACGACATTTTCCGTTGAATAATTAAGTACCACAAGTCCATAAATTGTAGCCATGCTTGGCCCATTTTGCACTATTACTCAAAGGCAGCATAGCAGCGTTGCTGACCAAAGGCTTCTTCTACTGGTTAATTAATCACTGTGATGCAAACTGAAAAGGGAAAATAAAAGTCATAGCTGGTGTCATAGCTTAAAGCTGTGTTCACCAGCCTATAGTGTGTTTTTTTTAACTAGCCACAATTTGGTTTTATGAGTCAATTAAAAAAAAAAAAAAAGTTGAAAATGATGGCGGAGGAGAGATGGTGGGTAGGCCAGAAGAAAAGGAGGAGAAAGAAGAGTGGTAAAAGATCAAAACGGGTGGACAGAGGTGGAAAGTGGAGATAAAGAGGAGGGAGAATCGGAGGGAAAAAAGACAAAGAGGAGGGCGCAGGAGATTATTAGAAAATAATAAGGGGAAGGGAGAAGAAAAGGCTGGCTCTTTGCAAATCATTCCCTCATTTTCTTCTCCCTGACAAACCAACCGCTCTCTGAAGAAAATGCGTCACTGACTGACAAAATGTGAAAAGCCAAGGGAAGAAGGCACAAGAGATGTTGAGTATATTAACACAGATCACTCTGAGAGCCGCACTGTCACTGAATTCAAGTTATCCGATTCATTTGAAAAGCTCAAGGACAACATGGCTCATTCTTCCCTCTTTATTCAAATAAATTGCTATACACAGTGAACAGGAGGTGGGATTATCTGTAAATTTAAACACTATAAGAATGTTTTTTTTTCCTTTTGCTCTCCTTTACTTTGATAATTATTTTTTACCGTCAGTGTAGTAAGAAACAAATGAGAACATGCTGCCAGTAGGAAAATAAACACTCCACAATGTTAGTGAACCAACAAGTCTTCCAGCCTATAGGTAGTTTGTCCCTACCCTTGGATACATCCCATAGGAGTTTGCCGGCAGTAGGTGTACTGGACCATTGTCATCATAGTTACAACAATGAACAAACAGTTCAGGTTGTGGAATGGTCAAGGTGAAAAAGAAACAATGTTGATTATTGGTTTCACACAGGGACCCAACAGTCTCCCATCCATCCACAGCAATATCCTTGATCTATGATCTTGTTTTTACATTAAACAAGACTAATCAAAACCTAGTGTGTTGCTGGACCACCCTTTATCTGTTTGCTCCTCTTCCAATGCCCATGTAACATGCACAGTAAATTAACACCGCCGACTTCCCAATAAATCTTCTTTCATTAACATGTTTTTCTGTTGCTGTTGTCAGAAAACAGAACAAGTATAAAATGGTGACTGAAACGCAAATCATTACGACTCCATGTCAGTGTATAAAAAAAATAAAACATAAAAACATAAAAAACATAAAAAAACATAAAAAAACCATAAAAAAAAACATAAAAAACATAAAAAAAATGCCTTACACATAAGTTAAAGACAACCATTTCTGCCAATTCATTTTGAAAGAGCAACAACAACAGAGAAAATCTAACACTCAATCAGTCAGTCAGTCTAGGACTTTCTCATTTATAGGGCTGGCTGTTGCAGTCCAGCCAAAACTGGGGACAAACATGAAGCAGCTCAAGAACAGTGGAAGCTGCTGTGAAACCTCCTCAGAAACCATGGGTGACACATGTTTTTCTACCTGTTATTAGAAAAAACATTTATAAAGAACTTGTGGCAGAGTTAGGAAGAGGGGACTCCAGGGGGTCTCACAGGTCTTAAATATAAGTATTATAAGTACATATTATTTTATATATGAAAGCACACCTGAACCATACAAAACTGTGATATTCCATGAGCAAAGATTTTCAGTCATGTAATAAATTAATATTCCATAGTGAGTTTTGTTTTTTTTTTTTTTTTTCAAGATGCACTTGTCAAAAAGGGAGTATTTGGTACCCTATTTTAGAAAGCAGGTCTTGTCTAATTTCTGTCTTGCAGGTTTCCAATCTCTGTCTCTTTATTTTATACTGCTTGTTTTAAACTATCAGGCCAGGACCCAAACTGGGTAAGTTTTGTGTCTTGCCCTGTGACTCAGTCCCCGGAGTTGTTTTAAATCACCAAATGTCAAATCAGAACACGCAGAAATATGCAACATTAATCAAGCCATTTTGTTTAAAAATGAAGAGCTCTGTGCACCTGTTTAATGACTCTCACACTTTAAAAAAAGTCCACTAAAGAGCACCATCCAATTACTACCAGATATTGCATTTCATATTAGTGCTCTTATCATGTGAGAACTCCAGCAAAGTAATTGTGGTCAATCATTTGGGGACCATCACTTGTGGAACTCTTGTCATATTGCAACCACCATTTGGCTCCTAAGCTAAGAGACACTTCTGTATGATGTGTAATGTTAAGATAAAAATGTTATTTAAAAAAAAAAAAAAAAAAAGACCAACCCAAATCACACCGAAGGAGATAGCCAAATTGGCTTAAGTCACATCTCTGGACTATACTGAGAATCTGCTTTTAATTTACTAGCCTTAATATAAAACTGGTGGAAAAAAAAGCAGAAACACCGCCACAAACCTCAGCTTCCACAATTACCATGGAATATAATCAGCAACTGTCTAAAACAATTTTAAGTTAAAAAAAAAAAACAACAAAACACTATAACCTTAGCGAAGGTGGAATTTAGTGCAAAACTATTGAATTAATGCTCATTTCTGCTTAACATTAAGATATGTATACAGGTACAAACAGCTCTCTGTCCCTACTCTGCGTTTAGTCCATAATTGTGAATGCTTTCTGAAAGCTTATGAATACCAATGAAAAAGAGCAGATCCATCGTAAATCGTGGGGCTATTGTAGCCAATGGTTCAAGGTAGAAATGACCATAGGAAATGACAAAGGAATTTAAAAACATCTGTGCAATGTTACTTCATCCGGGCACAGGGACAAACAGTAACTACAGAACAGCTGGGAGGAGACTGGATGGGAATTAAATATGTTTGTAGCTGTCAGAAAGTTTTAACTTTGAGCTGCCCTATGGTGAATGTATTGCTTAAGATCCATGATGGCATAAAAAGGAGGCAGGGAAGTAAATGGGCAGTGATGGTTACATCATTTGAAATGGAAGTATCTGTTTTTGTTTGGCAAGGGCGGCATAAATCAGCCCTTTGACTGCATCAGTTTAAGGTAGGTGTATATAATTAACTGCCAGCTGACTAGAGAAGACAAGTGTCTGCCTATTTGATACCTGCCAACAGGATTCGATTGAGTCCATATAAATTAAAGAGAAAATGCTTCCTTCTTGACTCAGCTCTTTGCACCAATCAACATACAAATACACCTACATTCATCACATCAACATTTACTATAAAATAGCAAATGTCAGCCACATCTCGTTGAGGAAGTCAGTCGTGCATGGTAAAATGCACAACTGACAATTATTCCAATAACTTGTCTCGTTTAAAGTTACCTTCTTGAAATAATAAATATCCCCTAGCCGCAGAGATGAGCGTGATTAGCCAGAGCAAGTGTATTACTCAAGTTTAATGTTCTAAATTAACACTCCAACATGCAAACCACCATGCAGAATTAAGTCAGAAAGTGTTGTGAAATTTAGAGTGGACAAAGATATTTCTAAAACAGTTACCATTTAAAGAATGTATTGGATCAAAATATGAATAAACAATACTTCTGATTACTGGCAAGTGACTCTGGTATAAGCAGTATGATATACTCTGACCTGTGGGGTTATGTAAGAAAAAACACTGCAGAGATAATTGGATCCTCTCAGGGACTATCCCTTCCTTGAGTCCAGTACTTAACAAAGGGCTTATTTTTTCAACATCATTCCATTGGTTTCTTAATACTGCATGTGTCATTTCTAAAAAAAAAGGGCACAGATTATATTGCTGTATATATTCTATATAGTTCTGCATCTTTTACTCTCCTTATCATTAAGCTTTTGCGTTCTTTTTTTATTTAACTCCATTTACACTCTTTCTTGTTTAGATTTAAAGTATTGTTGTTTTTTACCACACATTTTTATCCCCTGGCGCTGCCTTTTGGAGATTTAGACAGACAGAGGGATTGATAGATAGATAGATAGATAGACGGATAGACGGATAGACGAACGAACGGACAGACAGACAGACAGACAGACAGACAGACAGACAGACAGACAGACAATTTTGTAGAAAATGCAAAAACAATTTTTGTCCTGAATATTTTATATTAGAAAATGCAAAAACAATTTTTGTCCTGAATATTTTATATTCAATTGTTTCTTTTTTTGCTTATTTAGTATTCCATTAGCCATGTAGACTGGAAAATAGGCTGAGAATGGACTTTTTTTCTGTTTTTTCCCACTTTCTGAGTATTCTTCCTCTGTGCAAATGACTTCTTACTCAATTACAGGTACGACTAAAAAATGTGATAAAAACTATTAAATGTGGCTTATTTAAAGTATGCAAAACCTGCAGGAAAACTTTGTTTGCAAGATGAATAGTGAGTGAGTAGAAATGGTCACACTTAACTGTGTAAACCCCTGGTAAATTGGCAAATACGCACACACAAACACACTCATGCATACACAGAGAGAGAGAGAGAGAGAAAGACAGAGACAGAGACAGAGAGAGAGAGAGAGAGAGAGAGAACACCATGTGTTTGTGTGTATGTGTGGTGGTGGTGGTGGTGGTGGTGGTGGTGGCTGTGTGTGTGTGTGTGTGTGTGTGTGTGTGTGTGTGTGTGTGTGTGTGTGTGTGTGTGTGTGTGTGTGTGTGTGTGTGTGTGTGTGTGGGACTTTTTATAGTTCATTGTTCAGTTTTATCTGATAATACCACAACAACATGGAAAGGGATTCTGTATCAGATTTTACTGTCTTTTATCCGGACTAGGGATTAAAAGATTACATATAACATGAATACATTATCTGATTAGTTATTTCATTATTAGAAGTAAAACCCTCACGTTTTACTTGTATTGTTGTGGTATTGTATATCGAACTCAGGAGGTTACAAATTTCTGAGAGATTGTCCAAAAAACTTCCACATTAGTATTAATTAAACATACACTTTTTGTGACTACACTGATTCCCTTCTCCATGGAAACTATTTTATTATTGCAGTACTGATAAATTTTGACTAAAATATTATTGAAACATTGTTTCTGTAAATTCTACTAATACTGAAAACCCAAATATAATCTGTTCTGTACTTTTTCTTTTATGATTTGGGACAAGCTACAGATGCTTTAGTAATTATGTATATTCAGACATTCCAGCAACCATTCTGTAACTGTAATTGACCTATAATTGGGAAAAATGTATATGTATGTATGTAACGTGCAGGAAAGAATAGTTGAAAAAAAAAAAGAAAAACAAACAAAAGAGAAAACTGCTGGAGGCTTTTTTCTACCTTTACTGATGGGAAAGTTCACTACACACACATCAAGGCAGTCTGATACTATACATCACTATATTTCATTAAATTGCACGTTGGCCCAATGAGAACAATATTGCTTTTCTCCTTTGGCCTCAACATGTTTTAGACCCAGCAATTGCCTTATATTATCTCTCTGGGCACTTTTAAAAGAAACTGTCTTTAATGGCAAATTTAGGGGGCAAAGTTACCGCACACTCTCAACAACATTACACACTCTGCTACACCTAGATTGAAAGGTCATTTCACTCCATTCCACTCCACAATAGCCAAGGATGGTCGGTGGTTCGTTGAAAGCCAGAAACTGCTTCAGAAAGAATAAACCAACATTGGATCCCATCTGGGGTGTAAGGGAATTCTTCATCAAACCTTGAGAGGCTTTGAAACTGCAGTGCACCCTCTCTTACTTGAGATATTGGCTGTCTGTTTTCTTACTGTGTGTTTTGGCCTCTATATCCCTCCCTTTCTTTTGGTCTACCGATTTCAAAGTTGCATTTTCTCAGCTTTTTGTTTTCCTATCCATCCGTTTCCCCAGTTTCACCTTGCCTCATTCCCACCCCCATGACTGACTACATACATCAACATTGCACTCTGATTTCGTGTGATAGGCGCACCTTGCTCAGCAGGTGGTATGTTTCTATCTGCTATAGGCTGTCGAAGGCAGGATGCACTTGGTATGCAAGCATAACACAAAACAAAGTGCAAAACAAAGCTTATGTGGACCGAAACTCGAGACTCAGCAGGAGAAAAACCTCAACTCTCAATTAGCCACTCTGTAACCATCAATTGCTCTAAAGTAATCTGTTAGTCAGCTCTCAAGTACAAAACCCCAATTGTGTATTTGTGTTTTTGTAGGTCTCTCTTCACGAAGGAGACAGGAGATGGCCGGGGTATGCTAACAGTCCTCATCTCTCAGTGATGAAGACTGAACTCGTATTTATTTACAAATGTGTTGCACTGGTGTTAATGACAAAAGTACAACTACAAAAATGCGTATGTGTTGTGTTATGTTCATTTTTTATCCATCTTTTTGCTTCCCGCAAAAAACAAAACAAAACAAAACAAAAAAAAAAACAGGAGGTAAAAGCCAGCGATTTTACGAAATGTAGATACGTGTCATGAGATGGACACACAAACGCAAGGAGGGGAGAAAAAAAGCAAAACAAAAATTTCTGTATGTGTGTGTTTTTATTTTTGGTTTTTTTTGTTTTTTTAACTGGAATCGCAAAACCACAAACATGTAATTCAGTACATAATGGACCATTTTCATAAAGATACAGACCTGTGGCTTTTATGTCATTTTCTCCATGCTCATCCATATTTTCTCCATCTCCCTGTCGCTCAGAAAGGGAGGGAGAAATGGCAGCAGAATGGCAACATTGCTGGTCTGAATGACCAAACCATCCTCATGACAAAGTTCACTTTATCCACATGGGAAGAGACAACATTTGTATAAAGAGGCATCTACAGCACAAGCATATGTGTGATGTCTTGTGGGATGGCCTTGAGGGAACATATGACATACAACCATGTTTCTTTTTCAGCAAGACCTGTATAACGCTGCATTTATTCCATGTTAGGAGAATGGAAAACTAAGGAAAAATGTTATGACTTTGTAGCATCCAGGCATTATTCCAAGATGGTTAACCACAGGGTCCGAAATTAACTTTTTGATTTGTCAGCCAAGGTTGCTGGTAAGAGGAAAAAATCCGCTGACCAAGCATATTATTTACCAGCCAAAATAAAAAGCTGCTAAATGTATAAATGACAGTATCTAATTGTGATAATAAGGTATTATGTTGAATGCCAGTTTAAAGAGGCCAGCACTTAATTTTCTAAATTATTTCAATCTATTGCTCAGTGGTGAATAAATTAATTCAAAAATCCATTACATTAAAATTCGGATGAAAATTATGAGGCTGGAATATAAATGTCTTGGGCATAACTGGCGATGAACAGAACCACTCATCACCATCGCCTCCACATTGTACTGTAGTCAGCCTCATTTGAAGTTATCTCGAAACCTCCATCTCTCACAGAACTTTCTCTTTGCAAATACTTTGTCCTCAGTGTGTTTTCCGCTTGTTTTCTTTTTAAATGTTGGCTTACTCCTCCTAAATATTGCCACATTGCTTTTGTTAATTATCTATATCTTTACATATCTACCATTATCTAGCTAGCGAGCCAAATTAACCCTATTTTCCGTTTTTAGCTATTGTCTCTCCTCAAAGTCAGAATTAGCAGCAGTGTTTGGCAGATTGGCACCAGAAAGTTCTCTGAACAATTATTTATATTATAGGCTACTACACAATACTATTGATATATGTTTTCACTCTATAAATTTTCTTACTCGGGAACTAGTATGAATGGTCTGTATGACCGTTAGCCTGGCTTAAGCCCAAAAAGCTGCAAAGAGTCCAGTCTTCAGTCTCTACTTGCAATTTTATGGGGTCCACTCTTGCAGAAGCGGTCTATGTTCATCCTAGAAGAGCAATTTTCTATTATCTCTAAATAATATCAACTCCTTCTTGATGCAAGGTATTCCCACTGACAATGTGTCAATTCAAAGCTCCTTTCTGTGACCACAAGTCCACCACTGTTTCACAAAATTGACCAAGTTGCTACTGCTATTTGGAGGTGGGTTTTTTTGTTTGTTTGTTTTGTTTTGCTTTGGTTTTTTTTTTTTTTTTAATTTAAGAACCCTCCTCCTTCTCCAATACACTGCAATGTCATCGTTACACATGATGCAGGATGAACTATTGAAGAAATGGCATGGCATCACTCTGAAGGACTTTTTCCAGGTGATCAGAGTGCCCAGCCAGATTAAGCACTATAGTAAAATCTATTTAACAAGGAGAAAAAATAATAATAAACAATTAACTCAATGGATTTAAAAGGGGTTAGGGCAGCTGATTTGTTTGGCCATTGATTAAAGCCCTTCCACACTCCAGCTGCTATAGTCCTATCACTTACTGCAAAATCAGAAAAACAGGACCAAAAATGATTTGATGATGATTGGGGTCTTTAGTTAAAATAACCCACATTTTGAAGTAAACTAAAACTTAATTCATATATTTTTTGGGAAACAACTGATCCTCTAAAGGCAATAATATAATAATATACCAATAGTAAAAGACTTTGTATTCCAAGAAAGAATTACCACTGAAAACTAGAAAATGTGCTCAGTTGAGCACAGCCCTCTGCCAAGGGCAATGTCAAACAACATATACCACACTTCAGAGGAAAAAAATTCAAATTCATAGTAAATGTTATGGATCTGCCCCAAATTCCATGGGTTCCTCCCTGGCCCGTGCCCCATTCAACCACGGTTGGTGCAAATCATTCAGTAACTTTTGTGTGATCCTGCTGAAAAATAACCGAACAAACCAACAAACACATGCGGGTGATCTCATCACTTCTTTTATGGATGTAAAAAGAGCCTAAACCAAAAAAAGGTACTGGCCAATGCACAACTGAAATGTATAAGAACACACACTGTTTCCTGATATCAGTGGAACAAGATATATAACACTACTTATACAACTTACACTACTTACAGTGTTATTTTTTGCCCAGCCTTACTGGAAGCACAATCCTACCGTCCCCAGTTCTTTAAGTGTGTTTTTGTGTGTACATCATACATCATGTTAAGAGGCTATTTCCATAGATCGGCCTGGCTGTGGCACCACGTCTAACCCTAATCACCCTCTGTCTCTGACTGTCTGTCTCTGGTTGTCCCTCTCCCCCTATCTTTCTCTACCTCCCACTGACTCTTCCTTGCAAATAATGGCACCAGTCTAGTGCCTGTGTCTGTTGAAATTACCTCACCACCCATTACCTTTCCCTGAGTCCTCCTAACCAAACCTATTTCAGCAACCCCAAGCCTATCAGAAGTGCTGCAAAAAGTTTGTTATGCAGAAAACCGAAGTCATTTGATGTACTTTAGCCTGAACCCCAAATACTCATTAGTTGCCGTCATTAAGCATGTTGTCCAATGTTATTAATCTCAGAGGAAACTTAAAAAGGCTTTTACCAGTTGAGAATGAGAGTCCGCTGTCTGAATGTCCATATATCATAGCCAGCAAGGTGATTATTAAAATAAGAAATTTGTAAAAATCTACTGTATGACTGGACCGCCCTTTATCTGTTTACTTGCTTCCTACTTTCTGTGCTTACAAATGCAGTAGTTTAATACAGCTCTTGTGAAGAAAAGGCAAAAAAGGGGTATGAAAAGTCGGTAAATCTAGCAACAACGGTGCTAAATTGGCAACACTGCCTGTAAATGCCACCTGATGATGTAATAGAAACTTTTTGCACCAATTAATTTAGAAAGAACAATGACCAATGGGGAAACACCAGCACTCAATCACACAACATTCGCCAGTAAATGATGTAAATTTATCACTCACTCACTCACTCACTGATATTCATAGGGCTGGTCCAGTCCAGCCTAAAAAGTTGTAATACATGGAGTCATGCAATGATCACCATAAAGCATTCAGTTGTATTTACAGATACAGTTCTTCAAACGCTGTAGTTGAGTGATTTTTAAACTCAGTCAGTTTAAACATTACTTAGTTGGACACTGTTTTACAGACTAAACATAAAACTGTCAGCATTTACAACATATCTTCCAGTTCAACTGACTACCGCCAGCTTGACATTCACTTTCCATTAACCAGTCGAGTCCAAAAGAAATCTGATGTTGAAATAAAAACGGGGTAATTACATACAAAAAGTGATGTTTCTTTCAACAGAATTTATAACTATATTGTAGTGTGAAGCAGGTCTGAACTACACAAAGAAACAGTTGTTTTGTTTTGTTTTTTTTAAGTGATACAGTAGTTACATGTCAAGTATATGTCAAAATGTTAGCATTCTCTAGCAGATATGTAATATGATGAGCAAAAAAATCCACTCAGGAGTGAACTCTGGCCAACATTGGGCTGTGTTCAGGGTCCACCCCACTTAGAGGAGCATGTGTGATGAGCTTGATATGACACTGCCAGTTCATGAGGTCAAGGTTTGTTTGACCATGTCTGTTGATAACAACAACAACCTGCATTCAACATTTGTAATGCCAGACTGCTATCGATTTTACAACATGATTTAATCTGATGCGATGATAGCTGTCTTATTTCAAAACATCCTCATGTTCTTTCCCTCTCTCACTCTATTATTAGTTCTTTGTTACACATACTTTTGTCTCCTAGTAGATGTTGCCTGTGAACATTTTCCTGGTACATTCAGTGTCAATGTACCTGTAACTGTCAAATACATAAATTAATAGCCAAATTAATAGCATATCCTCATTAGGTCATTAGAAAATTTAATCAGGCTGCAGTTATGTTTCCCAAAAAACATATTTTCTGTTGCAGTTTAGTTGTAAATTAATGTTTCTGGGAGACAGGGTTTGAAGGATTGCAAGAAACAATGTCTTGAAAAATAGATCATTTTTTAAGTATTAAAGGAGTTCTCAATTTTAATGATGAATGAGAAAAAGAAGAATGAAGACAAATTAGTTGTTATGAATTCAATACACTGTGTGAAATATATCTAAAGACTGGGTCGGTTTTTGTTTCAGAAACACTTTCCTTTTTGTTGCCAAAATTTTTTTTAGTAAACTCCTGACTTCATTATTTACCTTGTACCATATTCAAATCCTCTACTTTGCCCAGGAAAGTCTTAGCAACTTCTTCTTACATCCTTTCTTCTCCTTCCTGACTCCTTTTCTCCCCTCCACTTTTCCAGTCCTCTTCTCTGATTCCCCAACAGATTGTTTGGGCTTTTTAGTTTTGTCTTTACTGTAATCAAATGTTGACTTTGACTCCCTAATGCACAGCAAACTCTTCCTTCTCTGACCTTGGGACGAAATCAAAACATTGACATAGCATTGCAAAATGTCATAAAATATATATGAGCATCAAATGTAAAATGAACCAGTTGACCTTTTGGAGTCTTGAGCTTTCTGAAAGGCACTGATGGCATGAAGATTTGTTTAGATGTTATGTTGCCCTAGAGGAGGCTCTGTTCAAAAGTTTCCTTCTTTCCAGCATTTCACCACAAAGTCAACAACAGATAGAAATGGGCTGTGAAGCACTGACAGGCCAATTGCTAAAAGTAAACACTCCCCTGCTTTCTTTTCTCCTCTTTTCCTCTCATCTCTCACTCCATCCACTGCTTGCGTCTCTTTTGTTTGCCTTTAACTTTGCACAACAAGGACCCATGCTCAGGATTTCTCAATTTCACCAAAATCAACAAAGGAAACAGATGGAGTGTGAAGTGATGTTAGATCCACTCAACTAGAAAAAGAAAAAAAGAAACCTCTATTCATTTTTCTCTCCATTCCTAAATTCTTATACAACCTTCTTAGGCTGTTAAGACTTATTTCTATCCTACTTTACACAATGAGCTATATCCAAAACAGTCAGCTGCATTCTATATTACTCCATTTAAACAAAATTAAATACATTCAGTTTAACTGCTGTTCAGCAGTAAGTCTTACAACGAAAAGTATATATTCTCATGTCTACTTTCCACTTTTCCCACTCATTTCCCACACTGTGAAGATCCCCTCTTTTGTCTTAGTCAGAATTTACTCATCTAGTTTTTCTCCCACTCCTTCCCCTTTTGCTCCTCCTTCCTCATCTCCCTTCCTCACAATGAGCAGTTAGTTTTGTTGACATCTTTGTTTCACTAGAACAGATTGTGTGTTCACAGAAATGACATAAGCTGCAGAGCAGAAACATGAACCCCATCTGAAACATCAGTATGCACCATCAACACATAGAGTTTACCTTGCTCTGAAAGTGTGAGTGTGTGTGTGTGTGTGTGTCTCTGAGGATGCACACAACAGGCATGCCTACGCTTTGGTCCAGACAATTCGACAAACATTTCTAGCACCATTAACACAGGAGACACAACAGTTTACAGGGAAAAAAAAAAACAAAAAAACCCAAAATGTACTTGTGTCTGTGTTATACAAAGAGAAAACAGACGTTTTACAGTGATTTGAATTAGTTGTAGATGCTGTGATACTATTTTTATCACTCACTTACTTACCCAATATTTGGTGTTTGCACTAAAATCTTAAAAACAGAGATTAACTATAAAGTGAACATCATGTAATTTATCTAGTAACACTCACCCACTTAATTTTCCAGAGAGGTTCGCAGTCATATTGCTTCACACTGTTGTTGATGTTGCTGTTTTTGTTTTTTTGCTGTTGATGATGACATTTGCCATTTTTGCAAGTTTGCTGCAATAAAAACAGTTTGCTTTATAACTCCATAACCTGCATCTCTTTTCATAACCGACTGTTTTTGTTTTCATCTCAAAAAGTAGCCTGCAGTCTATGATACAATATCATAAAAAAGAAATGATACGCTACCATAAAACTTTATAGGGCCATTTTGTGGAAATGGACAATCGTTGTTTTATATGGCAAAAGATATAGTTCCAGCTACTTAAAGAGAAACTCTGTTTGGAAATAGATTCACAAATAGAGCCGTCAGAATCCCACCATCCTGGTCCTACCCTGCATTTATCCTCCATTACTCCTGCCCCAGCTGTTGCAACACACTTCTCCTCAGTTTTCCTCTGGGGGACCTGAGCTGTTAGAATAAAACAAAATAAATGAATAAATAAATAAATAAGTAAAGAATCTTTGCAACTGCTGCTTGACAACTTTTCTTTTGCACAACCTGGGGGATTTATAGGAAACAAAATAGGAATTTGAAGAATGTCCCCTCCTAGCTGCAGCAGTGCGGCAATTATTTAGAGCTGATGGTACCTCAATGATGGTTCCATTTTATTCTTAAAGGTTGATAGAGGCTCATAACCCTTTTTTAAAATTACTATTATATTTCATTATCATTTTGTCAGTAATTTTTCCTCCATGATCTTTCTCCGAATACCAGGCTGAAAGCATTGTTTCACAGTGTTTTGCTCACTGGCTGTTCCACATGTTTGGGTGTGGTAGGATATATGCTCTGTTGCTCTGTTGCACCTGTAAACACACCCAGCAGTGAAGTTACAGTGACACTCTCCCCTGAAATAACCCTAATAGTCTAAACTGCAAATTCAACTACGACAGCCCTGCAGTGTGTGGATTTAACATGAAGTGACACACAGATGTGAATCATTATATCGACAAATAGTAGATGCACAAACTCTTTGACACTACAAAACAAAAAAACACAGTGAGTGTGTCATTTTACTACACACTGAACCACCACCGTGGTAGACAACCAAGCAGGGAGGAAGACAGAAGTAAAGAGAAAGACAGGTAGTGAGCGAGACATACAAGAGACATAGACAGATGGAGGGGAGGATGGTGCTTGAAAAGACAGACAGCTGGGGAATAGCAGAGCGAGAGGGGGATAAAAATAATAAATAAATAAATAAATAAAAGGAAATGACAGCCGTCAATCACTCTGTGTCGGTGGAGAAGGATTGAAATTCTGAACACAGCGTCAAACACACACCTTAGTAAAAGGAGTGTAAATCTGTGTGTGTTTAGTAGTGTTTTTTTTTTTTTTTTTATTGGTTGTTTTTGTGCATGTGTATCTATTTTGTAAGCATGGATGCACTCTGTTAGCTGGTGTTTGCATTTTTCGTGAAAAAGTGCATGCGTGTGTTATTTTTATTTTATTTATTTATTTATTTATTTTTGTCTGCTGTACAGGTTTGTGCCGTAAAATTTTTATGTCGGTGTGTCTGTGTGTCTGTAAACACAAGGGTTCCAGGGCATAAATAGATACACCAACACATTAGTCCCTAGTTGGCTCAAAATGTCAATACTCACTATTCACACAAACAGTATACCTCAGTACACCGAACCAGCGGGGAATGGAGGTCAGTCCCACTTTTTTTAAAGGTTATTTTATATGACATTTACTTTATATAAAAAAGAGGGAGAGAGAGAGAGAGAGAGATGAGGAATGAGAGGAAGGATTAAAAAGTAGACAGGCTGAAAAAGGGAGAATGTCAGGCTTATAACCACCACAGAGCCTGTGTACCTTATACCTAGCTGTTTCTATTTACTGAGTGGAATTAATATGTGGACTGTTGAGATTTCAAACTGGAAGAGCCAAAAACAACTCACAAAAACCCAGGGCCAACATACTGACAACTTATCAACTAGTTACGTGTAACTGTTCTCTAAAAATCCAGCTGAAAATGAGTAACATGAGCATAACACTTGATTTATAATTCAGGTGATGAATCACTTTTAAATGAGCTAATTCAGCACCCGTTTCTGGAAGCATAAATTACATCTAATACTTTAATTCATTGTTTTTATTTACCTTTTATCATTATTGTTATTATTATTATTATTTTGGTCATTTGTGGGCAGTGGAAAAAAGAGTAAATTTAGCATCGACATATTATCAACTTGTCAGGGCCGTTATGGACAACAGGTTAACAAACAGTTGGCCATTTATGCAGCCAACATGCTTGGTGACTATTGGTGTACAATAGTATGTATCTGTATCATGATAGGATAATTTAATAGTTAGAATCTCTGTTCCTTAACTAACTCTAAAGATAGGAAGTGTGACACTGATCAGGATTAAGAGCCAATACCCAGGAAACCCATGTTAAAAATGTATGCACAGCTTATGTTGTGTAGAACATTGGAAAAACATGTCCGTCAATTGCCATAAGTCATTATGAATTCTTCCATGGACCCATTCAAGGACAGGAATAGCTATGGGAGCAGGCACATAGCCATTAGCAATTTCATCACAGCAACCCAACCAGGCCTGTTGATAGCTCCATAGTTATTGTGACTGCCAAGAACACAGATGACTCAAAACAAAATCAGCCAAATTATATCTGTATATCTATCTGCCGTGCCACTCAATTGAGTTTTTGATTTGATTTTTTTCAACCCACTGCCTCCCTCCGTCACTCTCTTTGTCTCTCTAGCACATTTTAATATATTTGAGTATTCTCTCCCAATATCTCTCAGTTTGCAAATCTCTCGCTGCTTCTTTGAGACAGATAAAGTCTGGTGCTTTCGATAGGATGGCAATGGATGATTTTGCTTAGTGGAAAACGACGGGTTATTTCCATGAAGTCTATCACAGCAGCAGCAATGCCGGTTTCTAAGTCAGCAGGGCTCGGTTGACCAAAGGAAGAAGTCAGGGGATTTAGTTTGGATTGTTTTAGATGCTACAAGGGGATGACTGGAGGAGCTTAATTTAAATGTTTCTGTCACTGTTTTCTCTGCTCTGTCTCTCTTTCAATCTTATTCACTGTCTCTCCCTATCCTCTCCTTCCCTCTTGCTGTATAATTTGTGCTTGTCTTTCATTTGAATATTTGAAGACAGGCATTTTAACAATCATCAGAGAGCTGTGGCACCTCTTGCACAATCCTAAACTGGTTAATTAGATTAGGATGTCACCTCGTCATCAATCTTAGGTCTATTGCCATGGTAATTACTAGCTATGTCACCCTGTCAGCAGAAAAAAAGGCCTATTCTGACATTAAAGGCACAACAGTAGCTCTGGTAGGGTGGTATGTAATATTTTGCTTTGCTAAAATAGTAGTGGTGATTGGTAGCAAAGTAAATTTTGTAGCTGAATGGTAGAGTAAGGAAACATGAAGTACTACATAATATCTGTTCATCAAAGTCAAGGTTTTTTGTTTGTTTTTCTTCCCCTCTTGACAGACAACAAGTGATTAAACTTCAACTTCACTTCCTCGTAGCCTTGCCTTGCTAGGTCTGAAACATGGTGATGGAATTGGAAGCAAATGTCTGAATGTGACATTGCATCGAGAGTTTGTTCATGAAGGAGATACATATATATATATATATATATATATGTGCAAAAGCCAAACATGTTTCAGGGTTCATAGAAAAAAAGATGGAAAGAGGTAGTTATTACCTGCCACAATGGCTGGTCAAGCAGAGAATCTGAAAATACAAATTTCAGGTTCATGTTATAGTGGCAATCACTGTGACTTGATTTTTGCATCATCATGGAAATGCCTTAAGATGCAGCTTGTAGTTTCTTGCTGCCACTTGCAATGACTTTCTTTCGGTAAGTATTTACTAAAGCTTCACATCATCAAATTGCCCAAAATTCATTATTAGAGTTATAGGTAAGATTGGGGGATTGAGGCAAATACCAAATTGAGGAAATGAGTAGAGAAGGACAAAGAAAGGTGGAAGGAAAGTGCTACTAATCAAGATTATAAATAAGGAAGGAGGGGGGGCTGATATTCTGAGTTGAGAAAGTGAGTTTGGAGAAGAATCAGTATCAAAGGCATGAGGAGGTGAGGAGTCAAAGAAGTGGTAGGAGCAGTGTTTATCGCTGTAGACCTTATGCTCTGTGCTGCGTAGGATACCTACTTCTACAAAGCATGCATCGCTACAGGGACACCGACAAGGATGTCCTCATGTCACTTCAAGTTTTGGATTTTATGACATTCCTAAGGTACCTTTCAAATAAAGATATCTATATTGCAGGTATAGTCTGTGGTGCACACTGCATGACCTGAGGAGCTTTGTTGGCCTGAGAGGATCATCTGGATAGACCAAAGAGAGAGCTATCCACAGACTATAGGCAGGTCTAGGGACACCTATCAGAAAATCAAGGGTATTCAGTTGAGCTTAGCCCAGGTGATGAGTCACCTTGGCATTCCCTCCATTGTGACTTTGTTTTTTCCCTTTGAACTCTGTAGGATCAACCCAAAAGGTTTATCCTGTAACTGCTTCTAATGGAGAGGGTCCACAAAATTTTTAAAGCAATAACAATGACAATATCACACACCTGCAGCCATACAGCCTTATTGTCCAGGCTTGTGGTGATGAAGAGGGAGCTTAGCCCTAGATCAAATATCTTAAATTGCTAGTCTATCTCAGCACCCTAAAGCATAACCATGAGCTTTGTGAGCTGACCAGAGGGCAATATTGAAGATATAAGTGGTGAAAATTGGGTTCCTCTCTATGTCTAGATTCACCCAGAGGGGCTCAAAGAAGAACCGCTGCCCCTTTGCACTGAAAGGTGCTGTTAAGGTTAAAAATCTGGCTGCTGCCATAACCGAGATGCACATCTAAAAACTGATGAATCGTGGAGTCTGAATGTGTTGCATTAACCCACCCCCCAGCAATTTAAACCATACACTAGACGGTCTTTCTGGCAGGTTCAGAGATATTTACTTTCCTCTGGGTTTATTTATCCAGCAGAAGGTCATACCTGCCAAACATCTTTCAGCTACTTTGGAAATTAGAAAAGTGATGTTGAAAAATTAAAAATAAATAAATAAATGAAGAAACCCACCAGTTCAGTGCCAGTTTTGTGGTATAAGTTTCAGTGGTAGCATATGAATTCATCAAGCATTTTGTATCAATGCTGAATCAACCCAAAACCATGCAGCATTTTTAAGCCAGAATTTGCAGTGGAAAAAACATTAAAACTTAGAACATTATATCAGTCATGTTTTAGTGGTTTAATTTTTTTGTATATGAAAGCATTTAAAAGACCTTATATTTTAAGTATGTTACCCATGATTATTAGATAACGATAATTTTGGAATTATCCAAACTTATGCAGAGTTTTAAAAGTCAGTTCTGTTGAATTCTGAAAGCTTCTACGGGAATCCTGGGTGTTAAAATTTGTATCGTGAAGTAGCTCAGACTGTGATGGCCCCACAAGTTAAAGCCACAGAGAGACTTTGAACATGTAACAGGAAAACTTTAGAGGTGTTCTAAATGTCTAAGGTTTCAGATAATGTTTCTTATTCTTGAGGCTGATCGCTGCTTAAAGATTGAGTCAGCCAGGATGAGAAATAATATGACGGAAAACCTAACATTATTGTGAATGTGATTCTCAGTGTTTTCAGTTTTTATATTAGATTTTCTGGGTAAATTATTTCAAATTTTTAGTTAGTTCATTTTTTTTTTTTATGTGTCCCTCCATCTATAAATTTAACGTCTACATTTATCTTGAACTGTGGACATGCATCAGACTTAAAGGCAGAAAAAGTGCTCTCCACACACTAATATTTTCACGTCTTCTAATACAGGTGAAATTGCTGAAGTGCACACGTTTCAGTAAGTGAATTTTTCTTTTTTTTGTCCCAAATTTCTGCATGCTAGTGTTGCAGGATATTGATTTCGCACCTAGCCGGTTGGCTATCGACCTGCCACTTACCGTGACAGGCCACCAATTGCACTGTATCAGACTTGCAGCATGCTGTGTGTATGTTTGCTGCTAATGTGACTGTGTTTGTGTGTTTTTACATCAGTAATTACATTAGAGGAGTTATTTAGGATCCTGTGCCTCCATAAGTGTTTTCTTTTCTCTTAAATGGCTTTTGGAAGACACGCAGTAAGTCAAATGGAGACAGATAATCACTATCACTATCCTTTCATGTGCACCCTGAATCTCTAGATGAACTTTATAGCTGCTTCCATTTAAGGAATGGTGACATTGATGAAAAGAAATGGCCACTGTACTTTCCACGAAATTACAACTCTGTGTGTACATGTTAGTGTAAACAGGAAAATGGTTGTCGAAACTACGCAAACACATTCATGTGTGTATGCGATGCCTATACTTTGTACACGTACTGTATGTGTGCAAAGTATGTGTGTGTTCTTAAGAGTTGCTGATCATGAGGACATTTAATCTGCTTGTGATGGAGAATGATTGATTTACTGGACAGATTATCCTCAGTTTAACCCCACTGCGTACACACACACAAACAGAAACACAAAAAAACAGAATCACAGACAAACAAACACACACAGACACACAGATACAAACACACACACACACACACACACACATAGGCACACACACACACACACACACACACACACACAGATAGAAAGAGTGTCACCATGGATGTGAATGGATTGGTTGTAGTTCTGTTAACCCTTCACCTAGAGGAAGTATAAACCTCAGATCTATATTTTTGTTTAGAGGTTCATACCCAGATTATAGAAAAAAATTTGGTTGAGCATAAATAAATATAAACACAAATCATATTTGTTTGGTGTCACAAATAGTGCTGTGTGTTCCAGCTTTTTACAGCAAGTTTGGCCAGAAGAGAGTACTATTCTTCCCTCAAGGGAAGATGATATCTAAAGCCACTTTAGCAGTGAAATGAATGATTGGTGTCACACTGAAGATCCATACCGTGAGGAAAATACTGTATCTGTCTTGAGAAAAAGTCACATCCATCTCAGCATCAGGCCAAGTGGCATATTACCCCTGTGCAAATTCTTTTTCTTTTCAAATGCTTATTCTTTACATAAGGAGTTTTCGTTTAAAGAATGACTCTTTACTTCCCATACCTGCACACTCTCCCCATGTTAAATTACATTTTCTGTTTGAACTTTGAGAATAATTGGAGAGTAATGGAGGCAACACCGAGTATACCGCAACTTCTGCATTTATCTATTAAATGCAGTTTCATCATGTCGAGACTATCTGTCCTCCTCAAAGTTCACATGAAACCTAAACTTTCAAACTCGATGTAGCATATCTGTCGATAAATCAAATTTGACTGTTCAAAAACATCTAATTTATAGTTAAGTCTTGCTACATTTAAGAAACGCGATGTTCTAAGTACGTTAATACAAAATGTCATTCATTTGCAAATGATTTTTTTGTAAATAATCTCCGGTTGCTCTTAGGAGATCTGCTCTGATGGATGGAGATAAAAATTGTAATTTATGTGCTTGAGCAACATAATCCAGTTTGTTAATTTATCCATTTGTTGTAGATCTTTCTAAGAGGTTTTTCAGGGTCAGCATGTTGCAGCCTCAAAACTAATTGTCTACATGAACCTCCCCCTGAAGTTTGTGAATATTTTTACTTAAACAAGAATCAGGGTGTGAGATTTATCAGTGTACTGGAAAACCCAATGGAGCGAAAGTTGAAGAGACTTAATGCGTGGGTGTGCATGATAAAAGATTCTGGAAACCAAAGAGAGAGAAGAGAAGAAAAATCTAAAAATTATTTGCTGTTGCACTTTCATTTTTTATGATCCTAATTTCTTGGGGGCTGGGTAGCCCATTGGAAATTGTTTGCTTTTCAAGGCTTAATTTACTTCCATGGATAAAGAAAAGCTGGAAGTCGATCGGTTACTTGATCCTACCTTTCAGTTTTTGGCCTAAAGTACTTCTTTTTAACTCAGATACTTTTTAACTCAGATACTTTACTGCTTCTCGCTTAATATATATATATATATATATATATATATTAGTTTATTTATTTATTTATTTATTTTAATTTTACTTTTTAATTGTTCCTGTGTAGTTTTTGTTGACAAAATAGATACTGTATACAGGCAACAACACTGTTAACTATATACTATATTAATTGTTACTTCTTCACTTCCCTACCTTTTTCTCTTTCCCATGTTTTGCTTATCATGCTGAGTTAGAAACAAGGTCATAAAAAATGCTCTGTACTGAGATGATGAAGTCTCTTCTGCTGTCAAGCATCTGCTATGAAGGATATGATGAAGTTATTAAGAATTATTAAAAATGTACAACCTCTGATTTGTCTTCTTCTTGAAACACTGACCTCTGCAATATTGTTGTTTTACAGTTTTCCATCATGCTTCATTCTGTTGCCTATTTTGATGCTGTTGTATCAGAGCCAGATATTCCATTGCTTTCCTTTTATGCAAATATATTTTTTCTTTGCATTTGATTTGGATTTGGCTTACTTTTATAAGCCTCTTATTTTTTTATCCCATATGCAAACATTTGTCTTTTTTGCCTCTTTGTTCACTGTTATCTTTATAAATTCTGAGTGTTTTTCTACACGTACCAAAAAGTGAGTTGTTCTGTGCATGTGGTAGACACTGTCAGCTATCGTTCACAAAAAATGTAAAGGATTGGTGAAAATCCACTGTGGGTCCTGGGTAATCAGAGACTATGGCATGCCACCCTATATTTTCAAAAGAGGTGATGTTGGTAAAACTGGTCGTATCAAAAACAGTTAAAATAAGTCAAGCTCAAGTGCCATGTTATCACTGCTGGATACTTATGTGACAACACCACAAAAGAGGCACAGGGGTTTAGCCACTTCAGAGCTAGAAGATTCATCCTCTGGAGATCAAGTGCCTCTGATGTAAATTTCATGACAGTGCATTTCTTGTTGTGAGAAAAGCCATTAGATTTTGATATTTGAACACATTGTGACTCGAGATAAGAAGTTTCAGAAGATCACCAAAAAAGTCAGTGTTTCTCCTCCGGTGTAAACAAAGTCTACACTTAAAATTGTCCATGTGCAATATTTGCATCTTGCTCTTGTTTGACTGATGGCAAACATCACACACAAAAATAGCCACTGGTCGGATGCAGAATTGTGAAATCTGTTCTGATGGATGGAGTTAAAAACTGTAATTTATGTGCTTGAGAAACACAATTCAGTTTGTTTATTTATCCATTTGTTGATGATCTCTTTAAGAGCCTTTTTAGTGTCAGCATGTTGCAGCCTGAAAACTAATTGTCCAAGTGAGCCTTCCCCCTGAGGTTTGTACGTATTTTACTTAAACAAGAATCAGGGTATGAGATTTATCAGTGTACTGGAAAATCCACTAGAGGGGAAGGTGAAGAGACTTAATGTGTGGGTGTGCATGATAAAAGATGGTGGAAACCAGAGAGAGAGAAGGAGCGAAAAAATCCCCACCATCTTTATGCTTGTATAAAATCTATTACCTGGGATAATGTTTTCAGTGTGAGTGAGACATGTCTATCTCTCTCTGCCTTGCTGAAAGGGTTTTCAGTAAAATAAACTAAATTGTGTTAGCTTGAATGTCTGGCTACTTTCCTGCTTTTTCACTAGTAAGTTTAGCAACAAAAGGCATTCCAAACATAACTGGCTCAGTCTCTCCTCCAAATGGCCAGCCACCACCATCATCCCCAGATGCTAAAATGTTATTTTCACCAGGTTCTGAATTTCATTTTAACTGGTCAAACTGAAGCAGACCACGGCAGTCTTATACTCAAAAGCTTAAAAATTGATTCACTAAAATGCCAATAAAACAAGGTCATCTGTATACCAAACAAGTTCAAGAGAGTTTGCTAGATTTTTATATGGGTGTCAATATAAAGTCAGCTAGGAATAAATAGGAAATACTGTTTGTATATAAAACCATGAGAGAAAGAGAGAGCCGGAGAAGAAGAAATGTAAGATTGTTCTACTTCAGACTCCTTACTGATGATAAACTTTCATCAAAAGGTAGAGTCTCTATGACAAAAGAAAAAAGATAAACTTGATTGATACCCTCCACTTCTCTAAGAAAATTATCTTTTACTTGTGATGAAACTGAGAATACTTGGTAGAATCCCAAGTATCCCGTTGAATTCCTATGTATTGCTCCACATTTACTCTCCATCATTTTATTTGAGTTTCCGAATTTTGAGTTCATAGATTTATTTACTATATAGTGCCCTCAAAATTTCCAAAATGGAACAAATAGAGTGGTGTCCATGCCTTTACTGTTGTGCAAAGCTGACAGTGAAGATGTAAAATGATAATGAGTAAGAGCCTTAAATCACTGAGGAAACTATTGAGTGTCAGTTTTATAGGAAGTAGAAGATGAGTGAATAAGGAAGGTATTTCAAATAGAGAATTGGATAGAAAAGTTAAAAAACAAAAAAAAAAAACAAAAACCTATATTTTTTCCACAACAAATGTCAACTTTGGTAAATCCTTAATTTACAGGTCCATAATCTTCTGTTAAAGAAGGAACATAATTCGGTACTTACTAAAGAAGAACTGTGTTAATTTGGTTGACTTTCAGTTAACAAATAACTGTCAGCAGGTCAGCTGAGCAAGCGTAGGGATTCTCCCAAACAAATGGGGAGAATGAAGATTCTGGTAATTAATTAATTTCATGTGAGGGTCACAATAACTGCTTATAGACTCAACACAACTAACTAGAGGCTGTAGCTAAAATAACCGAAATAATAGAACTTGTCTCTATTTTCCCTGTAATTAGTATCAAATTACATAGTCGTTTCTGGGAAAATTCCTAATTAAGACCACCTAAAATAAAGCATGAAGCCTTCATAATTGATTGTGGGCCCACCCAAGCATTACGAGGTTGTTGAAATGTAATTAGATTTGAAGTTTGTAATAATGTGGTGGCCAAAAGACTGGAGCTGCTAATGCCAATATGCCATATATATATTTTTTCGATTTTATTTTTTTTCTATCGCCAGACTTTTGTCACAGCTACAGTGAGAGAGAATTTGCATCTTAGATCTGAGATTGAATCGTTCCAACCTAATATATGAGAGTTTCTGAGACCAATAGAAATAAAACAATTTTCAGTTCAAACACAAAATGTTCAAAAGCTATGAGAAAAAGAGGCACAGCACATTCCTCGTTTCTGTGATTTCTGAACTACTCTCCTATTTCTTGTTTTATTGATAGCTCTAATGTACCTTCTAGGTACTGTGTTTAAAACCAACAGCTCTGTCTTTTCATCTGCTCTCGCCTCTTCAAATTCTCTCCCCTGCCATCCCAACTCCTCGTTCCTTCCCCATTCTCTCCTCCTGTCTTCTCTACTCTCTATTAATTTTTAATATGGAGAATAGAGGGCCCATTCAGGATGTGTAATCTCCATGTTTTAATAATGGGGAGCTTCACAACATACATTTAATCGCAGTACGAGCACACGAGGAGTTGAGTCCACATAGTCGCCATAAAATAAGCTATTTTACTCAAAATGCTGCCTCATTGTAGACCCTATGAGATAAGAAGGCAACAGTTTCACATCAAAATAAGACACAGATTATTAAATGGAATAGAGCAAACTTAATTACAGTAAACAATGCTATTATACTACAGTATAACAGCTTGTATATTAGCATACTTTGTCGTATCCTCTCAAATTTTTTTCATATTTAATATAGTGTATATGTGTTCATATTTAACAAGCTTTGATGTTAAAATGGGTAGAGTTATAAACTAAATACCGTACTAAAGCATCTCAATGGGCATGGCACACCCAACTTGCACTGTGCATGGAGTTGGATGTCACTAAAGTAGCAGTTTATAAATAAAAGTGACACATTAGTACTTAAGTTGTACTATGTACTATGGTTCACAGGTGAAAAGAGAAACACACGTTGTCTGAGAGTTCGGCTTTTCTTTGACTCCTGACAGTTTGTATTTTACTTATTTTTATAGGATTTGTCCAAAAGATTTAAGAATTGTCCACATCAGACAATAGGTAATGTTCTCTAAGTGATTGTGTTGTAGGTGGAATTTGATGCTTCCCTCTTCTGCAGCGCAGGTTTTTTGATTTAAGTCGACCGCAAAGGTGTGATTTACATACAAATCTCACCTGGTGCAGCTTCAGTGATCTACATGACTCTTCTCGACAAAAGGCAGCGCCCACTGCAACAGCGGAATTAATAAAAAAAGTAGTGTTGACAACAATTATTAGCACAGCAGTCTTCTCTTAATCCCTCATTCTGTCCCTGCTGGTCTTTATCTTCACATCGTTATCCCACTCTCTCTTTACGTCAGCTTTACCCTCCATCCCTTCATCCCCTCTGTTTGTTTCTCCTTCATGTGTCTCTCTGCAGACCCCCTGGTAAAGCAGATACGTTCTCTGTCTCTTTGCTCTCAGTTGGACAGAGACACATCAACGCTTCGCTGAGCTCCGAGAAAACCCTCTCCTCCCCGACTCCTGCATTTCTCAGTTTTTTCCTCCTCCATCTCCCCTGATCTCTCTTATAGGTTGTCTTAGGGAGCGATGGCACAGAAGTACCCCACTGTGGTTACAATCCAGGCACCCCTGTGTCTCTTCTCCTTCTCTCCCTCTCTCTGCGTGGCTCTCATATTCCTGCAAAGAGTGTGCAATGTGCAAACGGTAACCCAAAGGAGTACAACACATTTACAATACCATAAAAAAATCACACACACACACACACACACACACACACAAACACACACACATTTAAATAATTAAATATATTCAACTTTGTTTGCAGAGGTGTACAGATATCCATCTCTGAAATGTCTTGTGCCACCATAATACAACATAGGTGAATGCAATTTTGTTCCCAGTTCCCACAGCAGTGAAATATGTTATTTAAAAATTCAACATCTATTTCCAAAATCAGATGATCTAATGAACGCAAAGTCAATAGCTCTCATGGGAAAAATTTCTTGAGCAGAAAGTTAAAAAAATACTTATCCACAAAAGGGACTGTGGATTATGAATAGAAACTTGGACCTTGCCTTTGATACATTTGTTTGTTGTTTTGTAAAGTTTGAAGATCTGACTTTTCAAATTTTGAAAGCTCTCTTAATATATGCATACCAAAGATGCTTTTTGGCTTAAATTTTACAATGCTAAACAAAGGGAGTAAGCTTTAATTTTATCGCAGGTACTCACATTTTTATTAGTAAAATTTGCTTCCAAAGTTTAACCTTTGTTTCCATTTCTTTCCAAAGTCCAAATGTCTGTGTGAGTTATCAAAACTAGGTAATCAACCCACATGTTCATCGATCTCTGTACCATATTCTGGCCCTGCTCCGAAGTCTACAGGAGCCATATTCCTCAGTCTGAGAGCATAAGGAGGGGGGCGTCAAAGGCAGGAGAGCAGCTACAGCTCAGAGGGAGGGCGAAGGGGTGAGTGACCCTGAAGAAAGCCAAGCGAGAAGATGAAAAAGTGAAAGTGGACATCCCATTGTGACAGCTAATATATGTCCCAATATTCATTACATGTCCCTCCCCATCTCTCTCCTCTCCCCCTTTTGACCGCTCAACCTGGGTGGGATTTAAATTAAATGATGTGTGCAGGTATGCTTGAATGAGAGAGACAGCATGAGGGAGAGGAAGAGAATCAGATCTCCGCCTTGTAAAGTCCTTATTAAAGTTTCTGCTTCATTACACAAGAGCATTTCCACTGAACCATGCACGAGTAACTTTGAGACATGAGGCTTATATGTATGCATGCAGGCAAAAGGGTCATGTATATCTGCATCTCTAGTCCAAAAAATGTACTATACATGTTCTTCAGTATACAGTTGAGTATGTGTAGTTGCTTTAGATCCCTGAGAGGTTGGAGAAGCAGAGGAGTCCTGCTCCTTAACATCATATTCTCCTCAAGTTAAGATGATAACAACAAGTCATCTGAACACACCTGGCAATATCAGCAGAATCAGGCTTCTGTGTCATAATATAGCAGAAGCTATGTGTGGTAGCACAACACGCAACCCCTCAAGAATGTAAACATATAGGTCAAATAGAGCTATGACAGGTCAGCTGCTCATATTTTATCTTACACATCGGATGTGTTGAGGGTTGAGAGTTGAGAGTTGAATAATTTCTTTTGTGAACTAGCCAACCAGTTTTCAAAATACTCTCATAGTGTGCAAAAATTAACAATTATTAGTTTAAATCCAATAAATCACCTTTGCCTGAAAAATCTACTGTTGGACATGCACATGGTATCTGCCTCAAGAGAGTCATGCGTCCTTGGTCAACTTCAGCCCAATTTGCATTATTATTTTCAGGTTCATTCCCATGTTTCTTGAATATTGTACATGGAGAGAATGAAACTATATTGTACCTTGAACCCTAAAATGTCTTTGAGTAGAGATCTGCTCTCATGTTGTTTTTGTGTGAGAGTTTGTACTGCACAAATTCAGCATGTTGTTTGTTTTCTTCATTTTTATGGTTAAGCTTGCATCAAAGAGTCACTGATATCGAATATGCCTGAGAACAGCTGCAAGACCCCATTATGTAAGATCACTCGAGAGGATGTGCAGTACTTCTGGGTGCCAATAAGCAGGTCATGGGATCATGTTGGCAACATACTAGCACCTGCTAAATGCCCATAGCAGAATCCTGCCTAATCTGCTATGCTGTCAAATACTCATTTAGTCATCGAGTTGTTAAAAAACTTGTGGCAAGCCAGTTGGCAAGGCATTTCCAGAATGTGGTCTAAAAGCCTCTTGGCAGATGATAGACAATTTCAAGTTCAGAATATCTCAGGTAGTGATCTAGCTTTGAACCAATGATGGATTACATGTGGACATCAAAACCTCACTCCTCTGGTGAAACTAACCAGTCAGACAGTACTCTTTTTAAACAAAGCTGACTTGAAGGCTCATGTAGCTGATGAAGCACCATGGCTATCTCCCTGTTAACTAACAAATGCCATTTGGTGGATGCTTGCATACTCTTGTAAATGCACCCATGCACCAGCATTGGTGGCCCCAGGGAAGTCATCCTCCAAAACCCAAACGTTGTTACTGTCTTCCGTAATCCATTGAGCTACAAAGGGCTCAGTGAAACTGCTGTAACTTAGGAAGCCATTAGAAAATATCTATCAAGTTGGATTTTATCCTAAATATCAAAAAACAAATGCTGTACATTTTCATTTTTAGTTCTCATTCTATGACTGTAAGAACACATACATGAGAAATGACACAATCAGTGATCATAATTGTAATTAATACTGCCCTTTATCCGGCACACTGCCTTTTCACAGCTAATTGCGTCCAGTAGAGTTAGTTTAAGATAATTGGTTGCTATGTCTTTAAAGAAGAGCAGGGAGCAGTGAACCTGATGTTCTTATTTCATTAGAACAGACTCCTAAATTTAGAAGCAGAGCCTATTATCAGATATAAAAACATGCATTCACAACAAGCACATTGGAAGAGGCTTGTTCAAACTCTGACACATCTATCCCTTCCTTTCAGTTTACACAGGTCTGAATTAGCTGTTTCTTCATTTGTCTTAAAAGCTATGGTGATTTTTTTTCTTCTAGAACATATTCATTACATTTGTAAATCAACAGTGTGGCTTGTAAATGTACATATTTGATGATGGCTTTTTTATATTTTCCATGGATGTTGAATCAAGGTTTCAAATTTCCAATTATCTGTATAAAAGTGCTCAGATTATAGACCTGAAAGCTCCTATTCGTAAGTAAAAGGCTTGAGAAGAAGTCACAAATATAAACTGTAAGCATTTTGACAGAGTACACAATGGAAAGTCTCATCTGGATTTATGAATACAGGCAGGCTGATGTAAGGCTGCTTATAAAACTCAAATTTGTCTACATCCACTGAACAATGGGATCCATTTGTAATTTGCAGAGAGAGCCATATTCATATTTACCTTGACTTAAATAAATTATAGACTGGTTTTGTTCCACTTGCCAGCATTCAGCTAAATGTTGTATTTTGACTATAAAGTTTCTGAGCGTGAGTCGATAAATGATAAACAATAGTCCAAAATTCACAAAAATCCCTTTAAAGCACCACAGCTATAGTTAGACTGATATAAAAAAACATCTTACATGATCTTTCTTTTTTTTTTTTTTTTTTTTTGTATTTTGAATAATTGTTATAAGTAAAGGGGGCCATGGTTGCAGAAGTAGTGTTAATGGTATATATTACTTATAGAATCACATACTAGCATTGCTTTTCTTGGTCTAAATCTCAAAAAAAGGAAACATTTTAACTTGTAGCCTGCAAACATCTCACAACTACATCTACCAAAAAAAAAATTAGCAAAACATAAATTGAAAAAAATTTTTACAATATAAGATGATGTTGAAGATGAAAACTCCTGAAACTTTCACAGAAAATGTTTCTGTACTCAGAACCAAAGTAAGGTGGTAAAAAAAGAAACACATTCTGTAACAACATGACGAAGACAAAATGCCTCTACTCTGACTCAAGTGATCTTCCATGGACATTAAGTGATCCCTACTTCCACTCAAGTGCTGAAGGAGCTCGAGTAATCGATTGCTTCCACCCCTTCATTATACCCTCAGCCTGTTCCATTTCATGTTGCCCACATATGACATTTAAATGTAAGGCTTTAAGGCCTTTCACTTAGCCGGTGCGATTTACAATGAGTGAGTCAGCAACTGTTAACAGTGCTGTGACCCCACTTTGTTATAGGTATTTTTGAAAATGTATCTGAATATAAATTAAAGAAATAACAAAGAAAAACATTTTCTGCACAGCACTGCTTTCATTTTGTCCTAAGAACAGCTTCAACAGGGCTTTAGAATTAGCAGTGGGCAAAGGTCTGACTATTTGAGACTAGATTCAGACCCTGAAAAGCTAACCTTTTGGAAATGAAAGGTGTTGGCAGAACACTGACGTCATGAAAAAAAAAAAAAAAGACAGAGAAGCGGCTTAACACTGATGCTAAGAAGAAAATTAAAATGGTGGTATATGGATAGAGAGCCTCTTGAAGTTTAGATAGGAAGAAACCACTTACATAGAGGTTACTGCAGATTCCACCCTCTTCTTTGTCAAACCTTTGATAGTCCTTATCAAGAAATCTCTATCAATAGATAAGTTTTATCAATTGAAAACGTCTGGGAACATAATTAAGATAACAGCGAAGTTTGATACATGCCAAATCAAAGTTTAGCTTGATAAGATCCCTGCCCATGGTGATATATGATTCCACCAACACTGGATAGAGAGAGACAGTTTGTGTGTATGTGTGTGTGTTTGTGGCAAATAGTATGATTCCCTCCCAGAGCCAGTTGGAGAGAGAAATAGGGAAGAGATATGGAGACAGATGAGAACACAGAAAGTGCCGATCACTTTGTCAGGAAGAGAGTGATGGAAAGGGAGAAAGAGAAACAGATGAGAGATTCCCATTGTCTGTTTAGTACCTTTAAATCTCTCATTGCTTGCCTCCTCCATGCTGGTAAATTATTCAGACCTGCTGAATTATCACCTCCAACAGCAACACAGACGTAATAGTTTTGTCTTAATGGGAGCTCCATTGTAAAGGATCTTCTCCAGCAGTGGAGGCTCTTAAAGTAATAGGGCTTTAATGCAGCTTAGCAGAGGAAGAGCCACAGAAAGTGTTGAGCCTGACTGTCCAAAAAAGAAGATGAACTTAGTACTTTGTTTGCGACACCTGTTTGTGAATAATAACTTTTGGATACCTATCAACGTTTAATTTTTACAATGATGTATAAAAATTTCTACATCATTGTTGTTTTAGATACTACACAACATGTACAATCTTAAATATCAAATGGACCTGGGTTGTTTGCACATGGATGATTTACTGGGTGAAAAATGTGCCCTTCATATTTTTAACAGTGGGAGAGTTTCAAAAGTCTACCCTAAAGTGTCAAGTTACTCAGCATAGGCCCTGCTGCCACTGAAGGGTGGCCTATGAAGACTGCAATGGCCAACCTTGGTTGCTGGCTTCTAAATACTGGCATTAGTGGTTTGCCCGGATGCTTCTAAAAGAGTCCTGCTATTAAAATCACAGCGGTCTTAATAGATCTATTTGGCATGCTGATCGTTCAATATGAGGACCTAATGGCCTCCAAAGAAAAGCTACAATTTCAGCCTTTGATATTGTGTAGTAGTGGATTCTACCCCTAGGAGGTAACAACTGAATGACTTCCTCCTTAAAAAGGGCTCTACGTTTGTTTGTTTGTTTTTTTCTAATAATTAAATAATCACACTGCTCAGCTTCTTTCCAAGAAAGCCTATGATCTACATGATCAAGGCTCACCATTCAAGAGATAAAGTGTAGAATTGCAGATTAGAATCATTTAACTATGTCATAAACTGAGGGGGTGGTATACAAAATTCAGGACAGTACATCGCAGATGAAACTGCATTGTAAATGTATAGTCTGCATGATGCAAGACCACATAGGAGTATAAAGTAATAGTTGAGGATAATTTGGTCCCTATTTGGTGAGTGTGAGACCCATCCTTACCGATCGGCTCAAGGCCTTGGTATTTGAAGTTTATCATTCAAGGTATAAATGTACAGTTGAGGTTTTAAGTGTATGCTCTTCAGAGAGCCAAAGGTTGTAACTTTTGTCACTGTTTGTCGCCATTAGACCAAGGAAAATCTGTTTTTGACACATTGGAGTTGTTTGTTGATTAGTATAATTCAATATAAGAACGTCATCTAAAATAAATGAGAAAATACTTTGTCTATCCGTGTCCTCTAATCTAAGTGTTTTGTGATGTGACAGCATTATGGTTAAGGTTTGGTTAGGTTTAAGTACAACAGTTTTTGGATTAAATGATTACTTCCTGAGGTTGGTGAACCTCATGGTCATGGTGGCCATGGTCAAAGAGGTCAATCATAACGGTTTTGGCTCAATCTCACCCATTATAATTCTTAAAGATGCTAGATGACTTTGTCACATGAACATAACCATTTATTTTTTGGCGATGAAACTAACAAACTCTTTTCCCAATACTAATCTACCATTGCAAGCTTTCAGACGTGAACAAAACATGGCATGGTCAATAAAAATGGTGTATCATGTCCTGCATATGTCAGATAATCATCATCTAGAAGAAATTTTGTGAATTGCATCCAAAATGCAGGTCATGAATCTATTTAAAAAAGCTGGAATTTCAACTAAGCCTGGTTAGATCTCCCCTTGGTATTTTGGAATTGTTTTGACCTCTGATGCCTGACAAAAATCAATACTAGTGAATTTTTATTCATTGCAAAAAAACATTGTCTTTCAAGCGTTGAATAAATTTCTTTCACCACTTTTTTAACAGTGGCAGAACCTGTAGCAAGGAGGAGAATGAAAGAAGTTGGTAGGTAAGCAGAGGTTGGGGTTTCTTGCTTTCCTGGAAAAAGCTACACTTATAAATATACGTTTTATTTGTAGGATTTTAGTTTGGTCAGGTGGTGGGACAGTAACACCACTGCAGGGGTGGCCAATTTTAACAAGAGGATTATCCATTAAGTCAAGCCAGCTTTTAAGCTTCTTTTCCTTTTGCTATCTGTGTTGTGTCCTAAAAAGATAATCACTTAATTAAATATTGATGATATTTCAAACTGGAAGCTGGCAATTGGATTTCTGGAAGGGCAGAATGATTAGGCCAGTGTTTACGGAGTCATAGCTGGTGCTTGTGGTGGTGGTGGTGGTGGTGGGGGGGGCAGGATGAGAAGGGGGCAAAAAACAACAAAACAATAAAGAGCAGTGAGATTAAAAAAAAGAAGAAACAGAAACACAGAGAGGGATGAAAAGTTAAGGCAAGTTAAAGAAAAAGAAAACATTGACCAAAAGATTTTTAAGCCACTGGCAGTCTTATCGAGTGAGTTTAAAACCCAATGATTAATTCACAACTGTGTAGATATAAGTTCTGCTTTGTATCATATCCTATCATACATTTTTCAAACAGCAGCAATACCACGATAGGACAATTGGCTTTCTCCCCATGGACACATGGGAACCCTTTGGTCCATTAAAGTGTGTTTCCATTTGTGTGTATTGGAAAGGCATGTTTGCTTTTAGGAAGAAAATCCAAGGAGAGAGGGAGGTGCATAGTGCAGACTAAGTAAAAAAAAAAAAAAATCACACACACAGACACACACAGACACACAGACAGACCCTCAGACAGACAGACACACACACACACACACACACACACACACACACACACACACACACACACACACACACACACACACAAGGAATAAGTCAATTTCCATCTGGTGATGTTTACTTTAGACAGTGAGAGCGTCTGCTCCAGCAAGATCGTAAGCAGGAGGAGGAAGGGATAAACGACAGAGGGATAGTGATAACAAGGGATGAAGCAACAGCCTGATGGAGAAGTGCATATTTCTCTGGTAGGAATCTTCAGATTACACGCCTGGTTAGATTTCATCACCCCCATAGGTATTTTTGCTCTGAGTCTGTCTGTGCTTCTTCCTATCCCTGTGTGCATGTACTCAAGTGATTTCAGTCCATGACAGCCACTACTTGGAGATATAAGGACACATAAAGTATATTATTTAAATAATGTACTTTATTTTGTGTTTAGTGCATGTTGGCCATGTAAATGACAATTGGATCACCTGGTAGTAAAATCAGACTACCCTGTTATCTCTTGTCTTCACACAGAAAAAAGAATTTACAGAGGTATATTCACAGGAAATTCACAGATAGCCTTATCAACACTGAAAATATGCGCAAAATTGTGATAGCCATTTTGAAAGGTGAAATGAGGAATTGCCATGATGGATTAAGTTCTGCTGTGAATTTTGATTAAGTAAATTTCTTTACTAAAAGGCAGATATGATGCATGACACCACTAAACACAAACTAACTACACCACAAATCCACTAAAGAAAGTATTTCCAGTAAGTGAGATATTAAATGACTAAATTGTTATTACTGAAATTAAACTCATTGTATCCAAAATATCCCATCTCTGAACTTTTCTTAATCTAGCCACAGGTTAACAGAGCATGTACACTCGTTTTCAGCAACACCCATTCCACAGGTATCGATATTTATGCTGTGTTTGGCAGCTGCTGTGTCTTACTGTTCGTAAATGAGCAGCTGAAGGTTAAGTGCCTCATTCAGGGGCACCTCAGAATTAGGTGCTGGGAAAGTGTTAGTCATTCACTATAACTGCCAAATTTTTCTAGGTTGTTCTGATATTTAACCTCAGTCTCTAACCTCCTTGCCACAGCGCTTCACTGAAAAGTTTGAAACATTATTATTGCTGCATGGAGTTTTGACCTCTTTGTCGCCTTTGCTGTTGATACACTTTTTCAGTTTCTTTAACTTTTTAATACTCTTCTCCGTGGCAACATTAACAAACATTTCAGCAGCGTTGGCCTCAATATAAAGAAAAAATAAATACGCTTGGCTTTGTACACTAGATGTGCTGCTTGGTCAAATACAAATAAATGGAACACAGATAAGCGTGAATCATTTATTATGTTTTCACAAGAACACGGCACTATCTTGTACAAGGTTCTGACACAGTAAAGGGTCAATAGTCAGGTTTTATCAACCTTCTGCTGAATCGCCAATGCATTTGCCAAATGACCATTCAGGAATGAAGAATTCTATAGGAAAGGCAGCACCATTCATTCTGCTCCTCCGCCTTGGGCGAGTTTTCACCCTATTCAGTCCATTGTCTTATCCACATCGACAGTGATTTATTTGTCAAGGTGCCCGGCAATGATCTTACATTCCTGTATGTACATGTGAGGTTTCCAGCCAACACTGTAGACTTATGGTAAGTGCAGACACTGGTATAATTCGGCTTTGTCATTGTAGCCTCACATGGTAAGAATGTGACACTAACACACTGCAAGTTTCTGCGGTTTCCAGTGCCTGGCTCTAATTTTCAGTAACCCTTTAATAAAGATGTCAGAGGTACTACAATGCACTGCTAAAAACACTTAAAGGAATAGCATTTAGAATAGGAGGAGGCACTATGGTAAATCAACACTTTTATCTTCTAGTCAAAACAAATATTTTTAAAGGAAAATAGTGCAGGAAGGTTGTGATAAGAGCAAAAAATGGGATTACAGAGGCCAAAAGGACAATGTTATTAACATGAAACTGGAAAAAAGGTTGTTTTGTGAAAGATAGGAGAAGCTAATTGTAAAATCACATAACAGGTGATGGCATTTAACCGATGCACAACATTGAATCATGCAGTACAAGGGGTGGGTCTTAGGAATAAAACCTGGTTTTGATGTAAGAGGAACACCCACCCCATCAAACACAAACACAAACACACACACACACAAACACACACACACACACACACACGCGCACACACACACACACACATACACACATACACACAGACACACACACACACACACACACACACACGCACACACACACACACACACACAAAGATAAAGATAGACACTCCACCCTACCCCAAAGACAGTGCTATGAGCGAAAACTGGATAAAAAGCTTGCTTTTATGAAGATAAGAGAACTAGCTGAGAGCAAAGCAAGATAAAAGGCTCTGGAAGATAACAACTGTGTAATGTGTGTGACTGTTTCTTAATGGATGTGATGACTCATCAGGGTTGGGTTGGGGGGATTTCATGTAACAGGATTATAGGAATCTGATTATGAAAAAAAAAGAAGCAGTAATCTGTTACAGTTACTGAAATAAGCACAGCGATCAGATTATAATTATTTGTTGTGATCTTTGTTTGATACAATTTAGTGACAGATTGTATGTGGCAGGATTTTAATTAATCTCTGACAAAACATTTTCAAGGACACAGGATATCTGATGTGGTTTGATGAGTAACAAACTGACTGTAGAGGTGCTTAATTACCAAGGATGCAGTCAACTGGTCCTGTGGTTGGTCGTTATGCTCTAGTGCGACCAAATTCTCATTGGAGACATAATGGAGGCTGCTAGGTCTAACTTATTTCACATTCACTGAATGTTTACTCAAAACTAAATGACACCACGTCAAAGAAGTCATCGGTGTGGCTGCATTTAGTCGAAACAGATGACCAAAAGGTTGAGTGAAAACTTTGGTATATCATCTAAAAAAAGGAGGCTTATTGTCTGCATTGGGATGCTCTGTAAACTTTAGTTTTTAAGGCATGAGGCTTTAGGTGTATATTCCTTAATAGATTTGGTATGAGGATCACCACTTGATATAGTTCTACTTTTTGAAATAATATGAATATGGGTAGTGCACAGTGGTCAACTCTGAGTCTCTTGTTATCACTTCAGCAGAAAATAATTAGGTCAAAATGATTTAATGTGTTGTAAATAAAGGCTTTATAGTGTTTAATTATAATTTGTTTAATCTACTAAGGCCGCCAAGTGGAGTACATTCAGTGCACTGTGGCCGATTTAGTTAATCTAGACATAACATGTAGATATTTTTTTTTCTTTTCCCCCTGCGACCAATCGATTTGTGGATTTCAGTCCACCAAGATTTTCTTTTGTTGACTTCAGCCCTGTTAATTTACATTAGTTAATGTATGCTGCAGGGTTTTTTGTTACTGCAGGTTTTTCTGTCTCTGATGCTGCAGGGTCTGGATCCATGACTGCAGACCACCCACTGCCCCTATGATCCTGCTAAACACCCACTGCCTCAATGATTATAATTATGTTTATTAGTCTGATTAGTATTATTATTGGCCATGTTATTTTAAGTATTTGTTCCATCATTGATATTATCTTTACAATATGTCCTTATGCAGTCTTTGTCTCTGACTCTGTCTCTCTATTTCCCTCTCATCCAAGCAGTTGAGGCAGACCAGCCGAATCCTCCACCATCTGTCCATGTTCTGTTCAACCTTTTTTTCCTGTTAAAAGGGGTGGGGCCGGGGGTGTTGCTGCTGTCGCCAAGTTCCTATTCATCGGAGAATGTCGCCTCTCTGTATATATATAAGTATAAGGAGTGCAGTCTAGACTTGCTCAATATGAAAAGTGCCCTGAGAAAACCTCTGTTATGATTTGCTACTATATAAATAAAACTGAATTGAATATTAATTGGCTTAACTGCTAATCACTGAGATAATTTAGCCAGTTCCCCCAGAGGGTAAATTAATCTTTAATAGTTTTGCTTTTTTAGAAGTTTGGTTATTATTTAAGTGTCGTGACCAGAATTTTATTTAGTATATAAATATATCATATATTAAGGAACTCACTGGACTAAAACTATAAAACTTGATAAAATGCTTGATTATTCTACACCTCTCAAAACTGTTTTAATTCTGGTGCCTTCAGGTATTTCATTCTACTTCCATTGTATGTATCATCACACCATCCTTTATTCAACACATCAGCTCAATCTGCACCTTTAGACTCAATGTCCTAGGGGGCTTCAGTGGCATGAGAGCAGAGCTGCTATCAGCATAAGTGACATTATATAGGTTCAGCCTACACTTTCACACAGCAGAGAAGCCACAAAGATAATCCTGAAAAGCTGCTGACAGCCCTTATGATAGAGCTAGTTATCATGCAAGTGGTCCATGAAAGCAGCAATCCAACTGACTGAATTTATCTGGCAGAGGAAAAAATGTAAGACAAAACAATAACACCAAGACAAGAACGATTCCCAATATGCTTCAAAAAGAGGAGAGGGAATGAGAGAGAGAGAAAAAAAAGGAATGATAATATTGGTACTGCGGTATTGGACTTCACTTAATCCCCATCATGAGTTAATGTCACTGTGATGGTGTTGTGCACTGCAATTACCTCCCACTCATACATTGTACAGACAGACAGGGACAAGAGCAGATGCTGCTGCTATGAAGACAGATCACTGTGGGTTCAACATGTCCTCCCTGAGCTGTGCGGCCGGGCTGTAAAGAGACCGTGTGTGTGTGTGTGTGTGTGTGTGTGTGTGTTTGTGTGTGTGTGTGTGTGTGTGTGTGTGTGTGTGTGTGTGTGTGTGTGTGTGTGTGTGTGTGTGTGTGTGTGTGTGTGTGTGTGTGTGTGTGATGGAGTGCATACCTCCTTCTGTTTGCATTATTATGACGTTATGTGTTTATGTGCTTGCGTACTGAGCGAAATGATGTATCCTTGTATTAATAATATTTTTTGAATGTATGTGCGCTACACATATACACCGAATAGGACTCATACACTACACATGTATACGTCCTATTGATCAGCCAGCTCGCACCCAAGGCTCTGGATGGATGACCCTCTCTTAGGCTGTACGTCTCCTCGAAAAGAACACCTAATCCTGAGGAGAATATGATGCTCTTGTATTGAAGGCCTGGAGGTTTGGATTTCACTCAACTGCCTTTCTCCGTAATTAGAAGGAAGATTTAAGAAAATTTCTTTAGCTTAAAGTTCTGTCGATTGAATTACACCAAATACTTGGGTGGAGGGAAAAAACACCGGGACAATTCCTGCAGAAGTTGGAACTGAATTGAATTGAGCATAGTTAATTTAAAGAAAAAAAAAAAAAAAAAAAAAGGGAAAAAATGAATGTGTTATATCACATCCACTACCCTGACCTTCATTTCACCAGCCATGTCGCATCAATGAGGCTTGTCTTCTGGTGCCTGTGGAACACATTGCACATATAGAGGAAGAGGTCAAAGGGCAGTGGCTGGGATGTGCTAGTCTAAGGAGAAAATGATATAATTGCTATTAATGGGGTCATGGCAGAGGTAGTACCGGAGAAATGATGTTCTGTTAAGTCTAGTAGGTATAATTAACACCAGGCCGTGTGACTATACCAGCTACTGACAGACCAAAACATATACTGAGTGTCATCGGTGGCAGTATGTAAGTCTCAACTGAACCCTGCCGAGTTCAACATGTCAGTTGATTCCTCTGGCATCCCCGGCTGTACACTGACAGCTCACAACCTGGGGTTAGTCACTTAGGTTGACATGTAAACAGAAAGAAACTAAACCCAAGTAATCCAAACAGGATTTTTATCATTAGAGTTTTCTATCAGTCTTGACATAAGGAGTTTTTTCACTTCTCCAAAGCACGCCAGCTCTCTTGCATTTCCTTTTGTCATCTGCCCGTTACATGCTTAATGTATCTTAAATACAACCTGCTTTTTTGCCATTGAGCAGGCAATAAATAGGACAACAGACAACTATGTGACTGTAACACTGGGCTTTGACCCAAGGAAATAAAGGAGTGATTGCATCCTGCTATGTCGAGACTCCACCACCAGTGTGCGGCCTTATGTAGAAATACATCTACCTGCTGAAGTCCCCTGATGCTGTCTATTAATGCTCTCCAGGATATGGAATCAATACTCCTGTCTATAACAGTGTTTTTGGTGTAAATAATCATCCTTATCTCAGTGGAGGAAACAAACAAAACCAACCACTTGGTTGCTGGGTTAATTAAAATTCCACCCTGCTCACTGTCAAGTTTACTGTAAGTACTTTATTATCCATTTTGTCTATGCAAATCAGTTTCAAAACAAGCTTATGATACATGAGGCTTCATTTCCATCTAGCTTAAACATGAGTCCAGCTGGATGTCTCAGCAAAGCTCCTCGCATGTGTAACTGCTGTCGCTGCTGGCGGTTTTTCCACTCTCCCTATTTCACACCCTTTTGCTCTGTTCCAGAACCCGGCCACATCTTTTTAATTTGGTTTAAACACACAAGTCCCCGCATCGTCTCCTTCTTCTCGTCTGTTTCCTCCATCTTTCCTCGGTCTCTTCTCTCACCCCTCACATGCTGTCGTCATCTCCCTCCTTAAAACCTCCCACTCCAGTCTGTCACTGCATTCTCACCTCTTCCAGCAGCTACACCTTAATGTAACGCTCCACCTTTGCTTAGCAGTTATCCTTCTTTTCATCTTATCTAGATTTTTTTTTTAACAATTAAATATACTGCACCTCTAATGATGCTTGCAGAATCATAGAGAAATTGAAAATCTAGAAATTGAGCAGATTTTTTTGTTTTTTGTTTTGTTTGTGTATCCATGAGGAGGGCATGACCTCAACACTTCAGTCTCTCTTTTTCTTTTTCTTCTCCTGAGCCATTACCCTCCTCTGATTTTAGCATCCTTGTCTTGTTTTTATTTTTTTTTCCTTGAAAGTACAATCAACATGGCAGCTGGTAAAAATACACAGGCTGTGATACACAAGGAACAGACTGCTTGAAAACATGGCCTGTGTTTCTTTTTTTTTTGTCTAACATTTCAGCCAGGACTAAATGTAAAACTGATTTTTTTTTTCTCCACTCACAAAATGAATATAAAAATAAGCAATCATTTATATAAATAAAATAAAATATATTAAACTAGTACTTGAAATACTCTACCTAAATAAGCATTCAGTGAGAGTGTTTTATGTAGTTTACATTTCTTGCTGAATTGGTTTCTCCTGTTTAATGGCTAGTGAGGGCAATTTAAGCGATAAAAGAAGGTAAAATTCCAAGAACAACTGCATATTTGGTATTTGATTTGATACATTATTTCAGGCAGTAGAGTGGGGGGAATATTGGCAGTAGTTATACAGCTCAATCGGTTTTGACAGTGTGTTACAGCTGTGAAAAAAAAAAGGTAATTCTATATTGAGTGAAAAAGGCTGCATATACCAATGTAGGCGTCGATTTAGCAGTAGATCACTTACTGTAACACATTGTCAAAGTCGCTCATTGTGAGCGTATTTAGCATAACAACCAAATTAAGTTAATCATCTGGGCTGAGGAGTACAACATCCTTGAAGAGGTGAAGTCAAATACAAAGAAAAATATTAAGATGAGCTTTTCTAAACCTTCTTATAATATAAACCATTAAATCACACTAACTGCTGATAGATATTCCTCCTCCCTCTTATATGTAATATTACCTCTTCTGTCAACATATTTTTTTTCTCGTGCACCATTATCGTATTTGACTTAAGTATTTGTTCAGTATTATGTGGACCCACTCTGAGCTGTGAACAAAGAATGTAACTATTGAGGAATAGAGGATGAAATAAAGAATGATAGAAAAAAAAAGGGTATGACAAAAAGAGCCCGATGGCTTCGTGATGAAATAAACCTACACAGATTTCTACTTAATCACACGAATCACATTAAACAAACCCATACGTTGCTGAAATGACTCAAATTGTACCAACTTTAGAGAAATGAGCTGATCTGAATTGTAACCACACATAGAGAAAGTACTGCGCCAATTCTACTCCCTGGACTAATCAAAGTCAAGTGTCCATTCTCTACATGCAGCCGCATTCCATTTTCTTGCCCTGTTATACAGTTATTAATATATCTTTATCAGTGTGGAGACAGAGGGTGAGAGAGATAGAGAGAGCAAGAGCCAGAGAGAGAGAGAGAGAGAGAGAGAGAGAGAGAGAGAGAGAGAGAGGATGCCATTTTCCTGCGCTGTGCTTCCCAGGACAGAGAAAATTCATGAATCTTACATACTGCACATTAAGGGTCAAATGTATGTCAAAGTATACTACAAATGTGTGTGTGTGTGTTAGCACATGAGTGTGAAAGTTTGGTGAGTGGGGCAGAGGAGCGAAAATGGCAAAAGACACATGGAGGTAATGTCAGAAGTGTTGGCCTCGACAGAAGTGAAGAAAGATGCTTGAAATCTATACAGTATGCACGTATGGCGGCAGATGGGAAAATGGAAAATGTGATATGTAAGAAGCAAAAACAAACAACACTTCACTTGACCCTTGCGCCTTCTGGACTGTCAAAGGGACTATTTCTTTGGCAGAAAAGTGAGGACGGTGGATTATCTTGAGTACAGTGCAATGTTTCTAGCAAGACAAATTACGGTGTGGTTATTGCAATGCAATTTTCCATTTTGTTTTTTACCAAAACAAAAAATCCATTTACCTCAAAAATGCTTACCTCAAAACCTCTTCACATAAATTGAAACTATCTTTATTGCTGACATAAATGGAAACTATACTTTACAAAAATGTCTTTATCAAATTTGGGTGAAATTGTGCTTTACATAATACACCAACACCCAGATAATACTCCTATACTCATGTTTCTCACATATATCACAAATTTAGGCTTTAGACCATTTGTATGTGTGCTTAAAACTTATTCCTTGAATTTTCTCAAAGTAACAGGACACTGTCAGGTTGCGGACAGAATGAATTGATCCCTGCATGACAAAATGGAGCCACCACAGCAGCATAGCAGAGTGGGGGGGGGCTTACAGGGGGCTGCCACAAACCAGTGCAAGGTCATCCAGCAAAAAAATTTGAACCAGGACTCTCAACTTTTGCCACAATGCAACATCATCCAGCAATGTGCTGCACTGGCCAATCGAATACATGAGCCCACACATTGCTGGCACATTCCTCCCAAAGATGAACACTAAATTTCAACCATCTGCCTTGCAACTGTCACAACAAAGGATGGAATAATTTCTGCCATGATGATGCTCCAGATTTGTAAAATCATTTCTGTCAGTACTAATAATGTATCATGCATTTAAGAGCCACTAACGAATTGAACTCACTAGTGTACAGTAAAGTGTTAATAATACTTGTATTTACAATTTTTTTTTCATACAGTAACACGGGAGTTTTTTGTTGTTTTTTTTTATCTATTTTTACCCTATTGATCACTTCTACCATAACCTGAAGAGATACCTGACACAGAAAGGGAGCAAAGGCATTGGAAGGAGAGTGGAGATTCATCTCAGGAATAAAGTTTCAGCTCCCATAAAACAGGGCTGCTCAGTGCACTAAACCTTCCAAAGTCTGGCCAAGGGGGTTGAAAAATGTGATTCGTCTTCGCAATGCCCTGGTTTGACGTGACCCACGTCTGAGTAAATTTTACCTCCCACCAACCAATTTTGTGCCATGTCTGCTTGCCACGTCTATCTATCTGTCTGCCTGTCACCATGCCTCTCATTGTCATCCCTTCAAGTGCCACGACCCTCCAAGCCGAGGTATCCTTCCTCATACTGTGCATTTTCTGATGTTTGATAAATAGGCCAGAGTGGCACAGAGTTTACTGCAGACAGATACCTGCCATCATTTTCTTTAGGGGGGCATCAAGCACAAACTAACTTCTTCTCCCTCAGCCTCTCTTCTGCCTTGTCTCTGTCACACACTCAATATTCAACAGCATTCATGTGCAATCTAGCCTTTTTTTTTGTTTTTTCCCTATGGCGGATGCGGTAGTTGTTATTACTGAAAAAGAAGTTCCTCTCTTTTCTTTTATTTATTCCATCCTTTCTCTTATACATCTTACTCCTTTTTGCCTGCTGGTTAATCCATTATTGACAGTAAAGCTTTTCTTTGTGTGTTCACGGCCTGTCAGAGATACTCAGGTGTAATGGGAGGGGATATGGACCTAATGGGATTGGTACAAGAGGGGGGAGAAAAAAAAAACAAACAAGGAAGGGCATTCTGCAAGACAATGTCAAAAGAAAGAGAAGGGAACAGGGAAAAAAATGAGAAAAACAAAGAAGGGAAGGAGAGACTGAAGGAAGAAAGGAAGAAAGGGTGGAGGGAAGGAAGGGAAAGGTTGGGCAATGAAACCAAAAAATGACATCAAGAGAAGAAAGACAAAGAGGGACACACAAAAGTGAGGGAGCAGTGCAGCAGAGGACAGTGGAGCGGAGGCATTCCCAGCGGTGCTAACATGTTGAGGCTTAGTTGGGCGCACACACTAGCACAGACGCACCCAAATACACACAAAGCTGTTCTTTTTAACGAGTGAAAACACTCTGAGCAGAAAAACTGTGATGTCTCTGGTGGCAGGTTGCAAAAAGCTTTCTCTTCGCTTCTCCCTCCCTCCCTCCATCACTGCCTTCCTAACTCCTTAACCTCTTGTCCACTGCTGCAGTACACTCCATTGGGCTCTCATCCCTCCATCCCTTCATTCATAATCATATGCACACCTCAGTCTTTCCCTATAATCACCTTTTGCCTTAATTTAGCCTTTTCCCCTATGTTTCCTTCCACTTATCCATAGTGTAGTTGAAATAACTGGAATGCCAATTCTACTTCACTGCTCTTGGTGGAGATTGAATTCAATATTGGATTTTATGAACAGTCAAGACTTCCACCCATTGTGTTCTGCAAGCTAAAATTTCATTTGAGCATCACTCTTTTGAGGGGCTAAAATAAGAAGAATGGAGTAGTGAGAATAAGAAGAGGACAGAATAGAATGATAAGAAGTTGGGTGAGAAAGAAAAAGAGGGAGAGAAAGAAAGAGGAGAGAAGAAGATATCAGGAAGACAGAGCTGGTAGAGGATAAAGCTGTGTCCCAACTACCTTACACACTGATCCAAAGCAGGTTTTATAGAAAGTACATTGTGTGTTCACACCGGGAAAGTGACTTTTTTAAGTATACTCAAAGAAATTCAGAACACACATTGAATCCACTTTTTTTTTTCTTTTTGAGTGGGCTTTTGAAGGACACTATTGTCCAAAAAAGCAATGTGGAGGAGCTACTCACAGTTGCAAAATATATAGGAAATATACAGAAATTGCAGATTAATATTGGATATCTCAAAGAAAAAAACCCATTATTGATTCACCTGTGCAAATTTGTCAGGGTTTATTTATTATTGTCCACTGCTGGACATATACTCAATAATTTCCATGTAAGTACAAACACATAAATACAATGGGGTTTTTTTACACTAAGTGCAAAGACAATATACTATGATAATCAGTGTGTAGTATATATTTTATACAGTTAGAAGGTAGTGTAAAAAAATGTGGGACATGATGTAAGTCTAGACAGCTGATTTAAGTCAAAATTAAAAATGAGCACAAAGTTGAAGACATGTTGACTGTGAAACAGTTCACTGCATCTTGAAGTGGATCCCAGTTAACCTACACTTGTATGTACTCACTGCTGGGAGCCAAAAAATTAATGATTTCTATAGATGAAAGATTCAACCAACATAAACACCATTTTGGAGTAATTTTCAAATGCTCCATGTCAGATACGGTTATGGGCTTGTTTGTGTTGAAAAATCTGTAGATATTAACATAGTGGTGGTAATGTGTCTTGGTCTAAATTCTGTTTTTTTTGTCAGCACTATGAGTTTAAGTGAATCCTTAAACCATCCATTCAAACACTTGTCTCTCCACCAAAAGAATGAAATATATAACTATCCGCCATTACTTTGTATTTTGTCTTTCATTTCATTTTTACACATCACTCTGAGAATGACGAGCGACAGACATGGCACTCACTATGCTCATCCATCAACCTCATCCTTCCTTCCCTCCCCCTATCCAGTCTTCTTTGCCTCCCTTCCTTATTCTCACCTCCCCATGTCCTCAGTGACACCTGGAAAAGCTGAGACGACTGACAAATCCCCAGACACTGTCACAGTGAGACAGACAGAGGGAAAATAGTGAGTGTTTGGCATAAAGTGTAACTCCAACCTGGCTAACTCACTTCATCACTTCTCTACCCGTATTTATAAATAATGCCTCTAATAAAATATTATGATGCCCTCTAACTTTCTGTGGATGTATGTCTTGCAGGATTGCGTAGCCAAGAAAATAACCAAAAGTACTCACTCTGACTTTGAATTGAAAGTTGTAAACATGCGCCTCTTTCAATCTTTTAAGATGGAATGAGTTTATTTTTAGGATGCGTATGCTTTTAAAATGTAGAATCCTGTCCTTTAAGAAGACTTCTCACTTAAATGCATTTAGAGTTTTTGTGCCTACAAGGACCTCAAGCTGCCCAGGGGGAGGATAAAAGCAACTGGGTGTGCTGAGTAACTCATAGTTTAGTTGGTGTTTGGCTTTGTCTGCCCCCACCACCATTCATTATCCGGAGGCTACAGCAAAGGAGGGAGATCTGAGGACCACAGTGGATAATTAAATTATGTTACATTTTGAACAAAATGATTATATCAAATTGTTTAATTTCAAAAGACATAGAGTATTGATCTAGTGTTGAGGTCAGTTATATATGCAGCAAGTTTGGTTTCTGGCCATTGTTTCCATTTATAAGTGGTATATTAACTGATGCATGGTTTTAATATCGATATTTTACTGTTTGCCGAATAAAAATTTACCAGTCTAGGTCATAGCTCTACCACCTCCGTCCTGCCTTCAAGCCCTCTCTGTGCTCACAGAGGCCAAGTGAGACAGGAAAGGTTTTTCATCTGTGTTTAAGATTCTGATGAAACATGAGATTTATAATAAAGGTAGCATCAATTAAAAGGTGAGTATAAAAACATTCCTGATTTTCATAAAGTTTTCAAATACAACAAGGAACATCCATTGATGAAATGTCAACCTCTGTGCTGAAAGCTTCATGTTATAATATTATTTTTAATATGTTTACAAAACAAGGGCACATCAAAGACACATCACTTCTGAGGTTAAGCTGTAGGGTAGAGTGTCCCAAAGCTGATTAGTTTTTAAGAAACAGATTTTTAGATAGGTAACTTAAATCAATTCATATATAATGTCTTCAATTTCCAAACTTTTTTTTTTTAAGGTTAGGTGTAAGGTTTTTTTAAATAAGGGGTTTTATATTTTGAAAAAAGAAATTTAAATATTAAGTCTTGTAACAATTAGAGCTTTGCTGACTCCACAACATGGAGCCTTGCGAAAGTTTAATCAGTGGCACAACTTTCTTCATTACTCCCATGTCTGCCACACCTTGGTTCTGATTTAGTTATGTATTAACGTGCATGTTTTGTTCTCTTATCATATCCATTTCTTCAGATCTATAACATTCCTACCAGTGCAGTTCATCCAGTCAAGTAAGCACGATTTCATAGGCTTTTTGTGAGATTGGTCAGTTGGGTGTTATTTAGCTGGTTATCAGTTGTGTTATCGGCAATTATGTGTACTGTACTAAGACCATCTAATCTATTAGCTCATCAAAATTCTATATTTAGCAACCCTGTCTCCTTGAAATTAATTTACTACTTTGTTTACAACTAATTTGCAAAGGAAATGTGTTTTGAATGAAACATAATGCCAAAATGATTACAATTCTTATTAAGTTAATGAGGAAATGTTGTTCATTTTCATATTTGACAAATCTGAAAATCTCAGTAAAATTTTAACTTAAACATATTTGTTTGTTTTTTCAATTTGATGAAGACGTTGTCTCTTGGCATTTTAATGTTCCCACTCCCACTCACTTTCCATGATATACAGAAAGTGGTGAGAGTCACTGAGCTCTGGATTCTTACCATGTTTGCATCATTTTCTTTTTTCCCTCATGTCACTGTCAGGGGTTCAAGATGTATCACAAGTTATTTAGCTTTTTCTTATGGTGATTAAGCAGCTTCTGTACTTTTTAGTTTACACCATGCACACTGTTCATGCATCATGCCTTAGCAAATCTAAAAAAAAAAAAAAAACAGACAAGTTCTGCAGTATGTTTAACGTGAATTCCTTATGGAAAGTATGGGGTAAAGTCTGATCTCTGGAAGGCAAAGGGATTTGGGCTGCGTAAATCAGTGGATTCTGACACATCCCATGTGCATCCAATAATATTAAACTTCATCCATGGTCTGTGGTATATTAAACTCATCCTGTTTCTTCACACATCACCCTCTTGTAGTTGAGCTGAAATCTTGAAATTTTAGAATATCTCTCTGTATAATGATATACACAAGAGTTACTGTACACAGACTCTAGCGTGCAAGAGGAGCAATGCATTCTGTAATATTTTAACATCACAATCCATGTGCGCGCACGCACATATACACGCAAGCACGCACAAAAAAAGCCTTCTCAATTAATCATGGTGTCGTTTGGCCCTATCTACTGAATGCTAACATAATGGACCTCAGTGATAAACCACTTCCATTTTCTCTCTAAGCCTGTTTAGTGAAGGAAAGAAAGGATGGAGCGACAGAGAGGAAAAAAAAGAGATTGTGTCTGAGTGAGGGAAGAAGTGAGAGAAGGAGTAGAGAGGAGAGGATCAAGAGAGGTGAGACTGAGGAGAAGCATGTTTATATTGCTGAGAGGAGAAGGGATATTAGATACAAATTATTCATGTGCTTACGCCATTACATATCTCATGAGAAGGGTCCATTTGTACCTTGAAGACAAAATCAACTCGGAGAAAAAGACGACCGGATGACGAGCTTGCTGAGCAGATATAGGTGATGGGATATCCACAACAAAACAGTCATCATGTATTATGTGACTTTACATGAAACACTAGATGTGTTATTGTTGCTAAAATGAAAAATAGATTAAATGTACACACAATGCAATAGATCTTTTATCAGTGACAAAAGTTGCACTGTCTATTTTTTTAAAGAGCCATATCAAGAACCAAACCCTGCCAAGGGGACTTAAAAATCACATTTTCATATCACATTTCCAGCTAAAGTAAATCTACATTGTGTCTTTGTTAGTGCCCTATCGACTGTATATGAACATAATAATAAATGTCTGCCTATAGCACTATACTGTCCTCCAACACAGATAAGCCTCCCTTGTATCCGTGATGTCGTATGAGGGTTGGAAATGTGGATTTTACCGAAATATTACATCGAGAGGTTGGACTTCTTACTCAGCTCACTCGTCTAACAACCCTATACCCTGCCCCCATCACCGCTGGAGGTGCAATGAAGGTGCCCGTCAATCTCCTACTCCATATAAACCTCAATCATGAACATGACACCAAGATCTCAATATTTTATTTGGGGCAGCAACTCATTCTCAACCCAAAGGAGGCAATCCAACATTTCCAGAAGAGTAACATGGCCTTTGATTGAGAGCACAGTAGATTCACATGTTTTTTTCTGTATTATTTTTAGCTCTCCATCCAGACTAAAATAACATTTTTCTCGCCCAAAACAGAGCTTTACTAAAGCAGCCTTGAAATCTTGTAATACCTGCTTGGTGTTTCAGTGTGTACAGGTTAAAGAGAGCTTTTCCAAAACAGTGATTTAAGATGCCCAGTGAGGGTCAGGGAAAAAGTGCCAGTAAATATAAGAAGACAACCTTTATGCTGTATTTATGCTTTTGCATCAAGTCTACGCAGAGCCTACGCCATCCTAAGCATTTATATTTCTGCATTGCTCTCACTCTGATATTAAACTGCCAAACCACTAGTTGGCGGAGCCAACAGTTAATTTCCCTGACTTTACTGCGACGTAGAAATGAAAGGAGACATTGGAGGAGGTGGTCTTTTCATTGGCAGCGAAGTGGGAGAGGCTAGAAATGTGATGCTAACAAGCCAACAAATTACAGTTCTTGTGGTCTGTGTCTCTGGGATGGGCACAGTCAGGCTATGCCATGGGTTTGACGACATTGAAGCATAAATTGGCTTTTAATCACCTCTAACTTTCTCTGTGATCATCAATGCAAATGCCATTAACTGATAAACAATAACAATAAATGAGAGACAGAGTTGTTGTCAATAATCTGGATTTATGTGAATTTCGTCAGAAAATGTCACAATTATAAAAAAGACCACAAGAGCTTCTTAATGACTGTCGGTTGACACGTAGGGTTTATTTGCAATTAAACAACTACTTGATTCTCGATCAGTTGTTGCTGACAGCAATTTGTAAATGAGAACAAATATAAGGTCAGTTTAGCTGCACTGAGGCACACACGGTAAACACGGTAGGCCTACAGGTGACCACAAGGAGCCTAGAGAGAGGACACTGAACAGAGAGGAATTGGTCCCAGTGTGTATGCAAACAGTGCCCAAGTTTCACTGATCCAGCACAAACCAAGAATAAAATACCATAGTTGTCGTAAGAACCCCGCTCCTCTACCACCAACACCCACCCCTCAATGTACTAAAGACAAGGCCAATGAACTGATGGTTTTCTACTCAAACCAAAGTTTTTGGTTGAGGCCAATCTTTTAACTTGATCGAACTGTGAAAAAGGGAATGCTCAACTTTTGTTATTGTAAGAATTATATTCTCTAGTTGTTGCTGTTGTTTTTTTTTTGTTCCTTATAAAGACAGAATAATTGGAAAAACCTGTGAAAGTTGTTAAGTGTAGTTGAAATTTGAAAGAGGGACATGCTGGGAGAGCGAGAAGAAAGAGAAACACAAGCTAGCTTGGGTGACAGATGTGAAACTGAAACCATGTGAACATTCACGAAATAGAGAGGTGGAGGGATGGAGAGACAGAGACGGATGGGAAACCTAAGTTAAGTTGGCGTTGAAGGGCAAAAGCAGCAGGCAGCTGATCAATGGGTGATGACTAACAAAGACTCAAATCGCATGCAGCATATCAGCGTGTGCTTGTTTGCCTCTGTCTGTTTGTGTTACTGAACACGATGCTGCCCAGCGTGCCAGTGAGCACACCGTAATCTGCTCATAATGCAGCAATGTCTCGTTGTGTACATGTGAGAATTGTGCATTGAAGCGAGTTTGTGTGTGTGTGTGTGTGTGTGTGTGTTTGTGTGTGTGTGTTTGTGTGTGTGTGTGTGTGTGTTTGTGTGTTTGTGTGTAGCATGTCTGTGTGTGTAATCTGTGTAGCTGTCATTAATGAAGAGTGAATAGCTGTTTCTGGACCAAGCTTACTGGATACCACAAAGTCCATGAGGGAAACACACACACACACACACACACACACACACACACACACAAAAACACACACTCACATAGCATACAAATCTACATATGCGCATGACAGTAGAACATGTTAACACACACACAAACACACACACACACACACACACACACACACACACACACACACACACACACACACACATAACATGCAAAGGAGAAAGAGGTGCTCTGGTGGTCCTTCCAGCCTTACAGTCAGTTGAATAATTCAGCACAATTAATGCTGGCTAAGGCCACATCTCTCTCTTTCATTTTTCTGTGTATTCATCTTCTCTCTTTTTTCAATCTCTCTCTAGTCTGTTTGTCCTTTACCCCCCCTCCCTATTTTCTTTGTTAAAGGCAAAGATTTCTTGTAGTTCACTACCAAGGTAACAACACTAGACCACAGATTAAAATTTTGGGAAAAAAAAGGATATTCAGGCTAAACAGAGAAATATCCGGTAGAGACTCGAACTAACTTACTAAACAGATAAAACAAGTATATAAAGAAAAAATATCACAAGATAGGGCTTATTTTTCATGATTGTCTATTGATCGCTGGGATATATCAGAATCCATCTCAAGGTGTTACCAAAATAGAAAAAAAGCATTGTGTGGATTACTTCAAATTGTCTGCACTGCTTAACAGGGCAGTAGTGGGAAAAAAAGTCAATTTATGCATCTCTAATGGTGGTCATTCCATTTGTGTCATTAGGCTTTGGCAAAAAAAAATAATCTTTGAGCTTCATCATTGTCAGTGTTTGGCCAGAAGCTCAGACCTAGAAACCACATCTTTTTCATCTCTGAGTGCAGTGATTGATGCCAAGGTCTATTTTTTGAAATGTTCTTCAATAGCTTGACTTGGTTCAGGGGTCATGAATTGCATTTTGTACAGGTGAAAGTAAAGGCCAGCTGTCAGACTAAAATTCTAAATTGGAGATACAAGTGAACTGTGGATATCACTGGCACCGGATCTGTGTTTATTCGTTTTGACTCACCTTCATCTTCTATCTCTTCCACCATCTCTCTCTGTCTCTGTATCTGTGGTGGTCCTGAAAGGTCGAACTTTGCCAGATTGTAGCGGCAGGCTGACTGGCTGAAGCGTAATCAAGCGTGCCAGACTATTTCCCCGAACCGAGACTCACGCACGCACATACACACACTGATCCAGCTAAGCTATTTCCTGGTGCTGACACTTTGTCATTTGTTACACAGACATCTCTTCTCCTTCACTAGCCCAGCTGGATCATGGCCAGAGTTTGTTTTGTTGTGTCTGCCAGCTAAATAGCAAAAGAGACAAGGATAGAGAAAATAGAAAGAATGGAGGGGAGGAGCGGAGAAGGAGGAAATGTGAGATATAGAAGCAGACGATGATTAAAAAAAAATGCATGTGTAACAGTCACTGAGATTATTACAGCCCAAAATGGCTGAATTTGCAGAAAAATTGTATTAAAGCTTATAAACTTTTTTTCTCTTTTTTGCTGTTGACAACTAAATGCATAACTGGTTCAGCCATATTGCTTAAAATCTCTCATTATGAGATTCAGTGTTTTTTGAGGAGGTTTTATTTGAAAATGGAATGGAAGAGTGATTGGATGGAGGGATGGACAAATGGATGGATGAATGGGCTGACAGAAGAAATTTGAACAACAGGGAAGTAATGAGAGAACTGGAGAGTCATATTGGGTTGATAACATGGCTAGACTGGTGGGTGAGCATTGCCTAGACTGTCACCATAAACAGCTTTTTCAACTAAAGATAGAGATTGCAAGGGGAGGATGAAAATGAAGGCAAAATGGGAGGAAAGAGATAAAGTGGGATTTAGAAGAGAAAAGAAGGAAAGAGAGAGAGATGGGTGGGGAAGTGATGCATGAAGAGGGGGCTGGAAAAGGCAAGGGTGAGGGATAGAGAAAGAGGGATGGATGGGGCAGATGAATTAAATGAGGGAGGGATAGGATGGAGGACTGTATGGCAGAAAGACATAGTCCATCATGCACCCTGTCTTGCTGTGAAAAGAGGAAGGACAAAGTTTAACCAGGATTTATCACCTGTGTCTAGTCACTGGAATAAGGCTTTGGATATAGATCATTGTGGAGGACACAAATAGACTCGCATGCACCTGAGCTGGGGTCAGTCCACTTTCTTTGCACTCAGTTTGGGACTTCCAACCAATGGATCCGACCCACTACAACTGGGTGTGAGACTGGGAGGGACATTGGTCGATAAAGTGTCTTCCAGTGTCAATCATATGTCATGTGTTATTGTAAACAGATTTTACACATTATCTTTAAATTGTCCAGGTAAGGATCAGTTTATTTAAGTCTTTGTCCCTGATGTTGTCCCATAATCGTCCACTATATTCTACTATAGGTAGTTTGATTAAGACTTAATACCAGGTAGAAGTTCATTCTGAGGTTAGTTGCCTAGATCTTGATATTGATCTTGTTTGGTCTAGTGTACTAAATTAAAATGTTTTATTCTATGTTTGTGCCTGCTGTTATTGAACAGAAAATGTAGAGAAATTCCAAAATTGGCCAAAGAGGCAGTGAGAGAAAGAGAGAAAGTCTTTGACATCATCCACTCTGGCAGGAATTTGGATGAAGCTCTAATCAGAACTGCCACAGTCAATGAACTCATCAGACATGCAGAGGCAGCAAAAAGAACCGGTCCATGTTTTTACCATCACTAAAATTAGTTTAATATTTAATAAAGCAACTTGGGGATGGTAAAATAATAATGCAACATTAGCAGGATTAGGGTAATAAAAGAATAATAATTACAGTTTTAAAAAATGCCTAAATATACAGTATTTACTGTAATTCTGGCTTTTACCTGGGATGAATCTGCTTGGGATGAATCTGTTCTAATTCAGTTATTTTTTTCCTATAACACTGCAGATAATACTGCAGGAATTCACATATATGTATTGCTTAAAAGACTTTGGCAATGTATCCCAATATTCGATATTCTTGCCTAAACAAATCACATTCAGCATTTAAGCATAAAAAATAAGTTAGCAATACATTTTTTAATTATTCTTATGATCCTTTCCACCCTTTTCTGGGGAGACCTCATATACTGTTCATGCTGAGGTTAACACTGCTATTAGCATTAGCATTCAAACTACTGCCTTAACTGTTGAAGAAATACTAGTTTTATGCTTACTGTGCATACACCACAATTGACCCTCCTTGTGCAAAAATCATTGCTACATCACAGCTTACCAGCCTGCTCACCCAATGGCTATCTTTTTATTATCAGCTACGATCATGAATGATAACCAGATGTTTGATGCAATATATTTCAGTTTTAACTCTCTAGCCAATAGGTGTAACCTGTTAATATTGTGGATATTCTTGTGGGAAATCATGTATGTATATTCCAAGCAATGTGTCATTACTTATATATTTTCTGGGAACAAAAGTTTGTGGAGACAAATTTTAAAAACTAACAATAACTCCTCTATAATTAATATGTGGCACCTAATTTAATGACTCTCAGCTTTTCCTTGCAGTCCCTTGAGCAGTTTATATGTTTGAAGTCATTGCAACTCAAAGCTAAAGGATAAACATTGTAAGCAACACTATAATTTCTCAGTGAAATTCCTTTTCTGGGGACAGAGAAAGTGAGACTTGTTCGAGCGGCACAAAAGCAGAGAGTTAATAGCAATTTCAGTTGGAGGAGGAGCAGTGAATTAAAGAGTGAAAGCCATTGACAATGGTTTCAGTATGTTAAGAAGTGTACATCAGACTCCATTATCATTACGGTGATTCACAACAGATGGCTCTGGAGAAAGGGAAAAGAGAAGTGAGTCAGAGGAGTGAGAGATGCCCAGTGAAAGAGGAAAGAAAATGGAAGTTAAACAGACAGAGAGAGAAAGAGAGATAGAGGAAAATGGAGGCAACTAGAGGCAGTGTGTCTGAGAGAAAGAGGATGCTGAGACTGCAAGGAGTGTATGTTGCTCTGTGGGAGGGTTTCTGATTGTAATGACTGCAGTAAGGTTACAGGTCTAATTCGTGGAAGAGCTGCACAATCAGGCCCCATTGCTGTACAAATACTTTACCATGTCAGTGAGGTTAAAAAGTTCTCTGTCCGACTTTAACTGCTTTGAGTCTGGTTTTCATTATGTCTCGTTATTTCATTCTATTTATGGCTATGGCTGCGTGTATAAAGCAAGGCAGCAACTTGCCATATATTGTGGGTGAGGTCTTATTCCCTTTTAGATGTTTATGTGAACTTTGATACCCTGTATTTCAATATCCCTGTTGCTGTGAATAAACTAATTAACAGCTCTTGCTTTGAGCGGTCTGTAAGGTTGGTTGAGCAGTGAAATCAAAAGGAATGGGGTCTTTAATCTGTTCAACAAGTTCTTTACTTTCCTTGTTTTTTTTTTTTTTAATTTCTTCTTTCCAGTAGTGGATTAGTGCAGCTTTTTTACAGTGCAGATCAGCTGAAGAAAATCCTACTGCAGGAGATAACAATAACAATTTAACAACCAATTAATTTATAGCAGTATCTAATCCATAATCCAATAGATAATTATCAAAAGCTAACAGGGGAAAAACATTACTATATATGTTAAAAGAGTAAATATGATCTCAAATTGCCAGTAATAAACATGTCCTCCCATTGTATCCCAAACTTTATCCTCATCTACACCACACTTGACACATTCCCCAAGGAACTTGACCAAATGGATGAAGATTGGTTTGTCAGTTCCTTGGTCTAAGGAGAAGTGAGGAAAACAAAAATTAATCAAATAAAGATGTTAATATGTACAGTATTTTGTCAGGTTGTTTTCAAGAGCTCATGCATCTGTTTGACTGTGGCACAAATTCACAACAAAATTGACAGGTTTCAACCCTTAATTTGTACTAATTACCAAACAACATTGACACCCGTCGGCTAGGTGGCAAGAAAAAGTGACTGAGGTAGTCAAGCACTGGATGTTGTGTCTTAAGTGAAATGTCATGGGCAGGCTTGGACTCAGCTGGTTCCTTTTAATACGTGTGAAAATGGTGATGTGGTGAAAGACATTATGATCTCAACAGTAATCTGTGTAACGTTTACAATTTTAGAAACTGAAATCCCATAAAAATGTATCCCCAGGCAACAAAACTGTGTTTTGAGTTTGTTGTTTTCATGAAAGCGACATTTCTGTTTGAAATGAAAATCTGGTCTGAGGTCTTGCACTATGAAAATCTTTAAAACTGTTATGTGATCTCTTATAATTCTCAGAAAGGGGCACTCTATTGATTTTAGAGACCAAGTTCCACTTGTGAAAGATGGTTTTGAGTTTTGTTTTGAGAGCTTTGAGCTTGACCGACTGTATATATGGCCTAGAAGTGTCCCTCTGTCTGCCTCTTGCAAGTCCCCAAAACTTTATGGAAGAGCAATCTTAAAACACTTGGGTATCCAAATGATGACTTTTCACAGATCACACAGAATATGTATGAATTAGTTTCAAAATAAATGTAAGAATATCAGACTTTAAAAAAAAATGTGAATTGCAGATTAGTTTTGGGTATGTGACTGATCTCCATGATTGTTGAATACTAATTTAAAATCATGATCAGGAAAGGGGCTCTCGCTGTTTAACATGCAATAGCTGTGTTCATGCTCTTTGCCAATATTTCCTTACTGCTTTGAACTGAAGTCACCTACTATAGCTTAAAAACTAAAAAACCTTGACATTTACAGCTAAGACAGGATGCCCCTTTTAAGGCCACTTTTTAAGTCCTTTAGTTCCATAAGATATAGTAGCTGTATTGGAAAAAAAAAATCATCATAATTTCATCTCCATCAGCAAGTTATTTGCATAGCAAAAGACCTCACACAGCGATTTCTTTTTTGAGTTGGGATTATCTGTGTTGTGTTTGATTTCCCCTTTAAGCAAGAAGAAAACCAAACATTTTGATCACATTGTCCTTAATCAGAGTGCAACCTTGCTGATATTATCAGTGGTAACTTGTACCAAATTAAGCATTTAAATAATGTTATATAATCTATTTGGAGTGCACTGTGAAACTGCAACAATGAGTGCTAATAGAGTTTAGGATGTCTAGGATCACAATCACAATAGGAGTTTCACAGATTTTCATTTTTTTAACCGAAATCTTCAGCAAATGTAAACTCAGCCTCTGAGCCCATGTCTCATGCCTGTATTTCTCTCTCTTTCCCTTTAACTGTCTTTTTTTCCTTCTGACACTGACCTAGTAACCTCGCCAATCAATCTGAATTTTTTTTTGGACAGCATTTTCTACGAAATCACAGACATTTGGGGGAGACCAAGAGGAGCGAGTAATTCCTGCCAAATGAGACAGCCACAGCTGCAAATCCCTGGCCTGATTTCCCTTATACACAGGTGAACTAAATCTTGACCGAGGTTATGACCAGTGACAGTAATCATTCATCACTCGATGGATACGGTCTGTTTTCAGGGAGGTTTGAACAGGGTCATTAGGTCACTGGAGACTTAATGAATGCCAAATTATCCCTCTTTGCTACTGCTGCCATCAGGAAGGAAAAAAGTGTCTTTTGTTAAAAAAAAGACACACAAAACAGACTCTCATGCACACATATAGGAATAATAAATGTGTTTGTTCTCCGCTGCCCTCTCTGTTCTTTGCCATGTGGGAAAACATGGTGAATATTGCAGTGATCCTGTTGTGTTTCCAGTTTGGAACGCTTTGTTTTTATTTACATATGGTTCTGGTTAAGAAGGACTCATGCATGAGTTAGAAAGGACAGGTTGAAGGGCTGCTCTGAATTAAGAAGCTATAAATTTTAGCAGGATGATCAAGAGTAGAGATAGAATGATATGAAATCTTCGATGTAATCTTTAACATCTGAGGCATAACAAGATATACAGCTCATAATCTTTGGGGAAAAAAGAACTCCACAGTACACAGTATTTCTCATGCAAACTCAGAAACAAAGTCTGTTGTTTTGGTTTGGATATTCAAAGGCAATTACCAGAGGCATCATATTGAATAGCCACAATAAGTTACCAGGATGGGGAGGGTCCATACATAGCACAGAATTGAAATATTGTTTTTAACTGTAATTTTCAAATTTTACATTATTAGCATGATAGTAAACTATTATTGTGGGCTGAAAGAACCAAAATGTTCATATCAAAGCATCTGAGAAACTCTTGCAGAAAAAAACTTTAAAATTAGGCAACCAAAAGAGGCAAAAAAAAAAAAAAAAAATTAATGGGGAGAGCAGCTGAGACAAAAGGTCTTGTGAATGCAGCTTGCTAGTAGTGTTTCAAAATGTAATATAAAACTGGTATATTGAATGGACAGCTAGCTAATATTATACTAGTTAGTTTGCTGATAGCTGAAGCAGCATTATATTTCAACAACAAATGCAAAGTGAGTCAGCTGCTGGTCCATCATCTCATTCTTCTTATGTTAAGGAAGATGCCAGAGAAGAAGATATATCATAAATGGATACTAAAAGTTATTTCAAGGAGATTACACTAAAAGACATTTTCTAACAACAAGATCAATTAGTCTGTTTTATTCTTCATTATGAGTATTATGCAATATCATTTGAATTATTACAATTTCAAGATGGTTGTAATACACAATATTTCTCAATAACAACTGGTGAAACATGATTAATTTACTATGTTGAAACAGTCTGGGATAGCACCTTAATAATGCAGAGAGGTCCAGTGAGGTTATTTGATTATTTATTTATTACTTATTCGATTTTTTTATAATGTAATAGAGTAATACAATAATGCTTTCCTCCATGTAGAGGCAACTGATGGTTTTCCACCTTTGGAAATGGCCAGGTTATATAGCGGATTTGAAAGACTTTTATAATGTTGTAATTCATCACTGTGAAAGCGTCACATAGTCATTACAGTCTTTTGAGAAAAGAGGCTGGATTTGGAAGTTTTATATTATTCAGACTTTCTTAAAAAACATTATCAACACTTCATTACTGATCACATTGATCACCACTATAGATGCACTTGGTTGCACTTGTTGATGCAGTTATCTGTGCAGGCCAGAAGATGGATGTGTAAAGGGGGAGGGGGGATCCCAAGGGGCGGCACATGTATGTCAGCCCAGACTATTGTGCTATGCCTGGTTGCTGCATCATTATGAATTCAGAAACTATACTTCACTGGGGCTTACAGTTACATTCACAGCCATAGTAGACTACCATACTCAATCTAATGTTAATTAATTGAGATTTATTTTTTTTTCCCCTTTTTTAACAAAAGCACCAAGTGTCTTGTTTATATTCTGAATTGATTATGGATAAAAGTGATCGACTTCAGGACTGGCTGGGACTGGCGTCACTTGACCCGATGCAAAGATTTACCGATGATGTAATGTGATGTCTGTGGGATGGAAGGAATGAGACATTGCCTGGGCTAGCTCAGCATATTCCATTATTCACCTCCCTATTTCATCATTTTATGATTCAGCAGATTTCAGCAGTAGCAGCAGAATAACCATTTCTCTCTTTGTTTCCAAACTCTGTCAATGGTAATCCTGTGGCCACGATGCATTTGCATTTGTTCTTTATTTATTTTATTTTTTAGTCATTTGTGCTGTTTTGAAAACTGATCTTACATTTATGTGGTCTATAAATGTTTCAGTATGTTTATAGGTTTATTTTCATATATGTTCTTGGAGTTTGACTTATTGATGGAACATAAGCAACATTTATAATCCCGCATGACTCACCTGGGAGATACATTTCATTTAAACATTAGAAATGTAAAGAAATCAACCTCAAAAACAGGGATAGAGTGAACAAAATTTCACTTGACACAATTTTCCCAACATTTTTGGATGACATCGAACTTTATAACCTAAACTCATGCATGTAATGGTAAGCAGTATCATACAATTATACAGATACTGATAATTTCTATTTATTCATTATGGTGGCTATGATCACATGCTGAATGTCTGAATTTAGTTGATTGACAAGAAAAAAAAAATTGTTTAGTCATTCTATGAAAAAATCCCCCAATATTTGTGGAAAGAAAACTAAAGCTGTGATTCCATATCTGTGATCTTAAAAAGCGAGAAATGGAACAACTGGGCACATGATACTTTTAAGCTGAAGAGATGAGCACTGTTGTGTTAAAGTAGATGGATAATGTGGTTACTTACTAAGGCAAACCATCTTTTTCCTTGGTATGCTTTAACAGGCAAAGTTTTCATCATCTGCTGTGTGCTCTATATTGATCTACCAGCTTCCACTCCTGCTGAGAGCAATAATGTCCATATTAGAAACCTTGCCCTGGAAACCACAGTCCACCCACCCTGACAATGGATTAGCTCACCACGGCATCTAGGACAGGAAAAATAAACATTACAACTCTATGAATAGCAGAACTTTTGACCTTTTTAAAAATCTATTTAATTTACTCTCTGGTGCTCTGCTGCTTCAGTTTTATATTTCATCATGTCAGTGAGGCTTTAGGGCATATTTCCACTGAGACATCTTGATATTTGGTGTCAGTTGTCGCTAATGGCTGCACAGAATTAAAAAGTTTCTACAGGCTTTTTGCAAAGTGTTCACAGTACGACAGGTAATTACTTAACCAGGTAACTCCGCAAGAACAGTGTGAACAGGTGTTGGTGTGTCCTCGGCGCAGATGTAAGCAGTTAATGACATTCAGATATCAGATGTGCTCGGTGAGATGCGTCGTGTTCATGCTGTGTGTATTCCACAGCTTCTTATTTTAGGACTTCGCAACACTAGAAATACAACCTAGTACCCCCGGAGAGTTAGCTTAAAAGTAATTTTGGACAGAAAGGTCTGAGTAAAAACATGACAAATTCAGTTTTCTTTTAGAACAAGGCATAGTGTCAAATCACTTTCAGTGTTGGACACAGACTTTTTGTTTCATACGGGAACAGTACCCCCATAGATATTTGTAAAAGAAAGGGTCAAACCTTTTCCATGTCTGATCTGTCAAGAAATGCAACTCCTGGAAACAAATCTATTCAATCATTCAGATCCAGCCTTATAAGGCTTCTCTACAGCTATTCAACTGAACGGAATATTGGATTATTAGTGATGAACAGCACTGCAGGAGAGTTTCAATATATACCATTGCTCCAGTCTAGGTGGCCAGCTTAATATCCTTTCCTTTGCAGGATATAACTTTAGCATTTTAGCTGGAAGATGGATTTATCACCTGGACTTGATTGGGGGGGGGGGGGGGGGGGTTAACAGTAAATGCAATTCAAAAATGTAATTCAGTTGAACTCAGTTCTCACAAAGATGTACAACTATCCACCTCAAGGCTGCCAAAGGGAATGGCTTTTCCCGAACAATCACTCGTCATGCTCTGGAGGCCTCACATAGTTGTTTTACTGAAGCTGTCATAGAAGACGCTGTGGTTTCTTGACTGAAAATAAGGTTGTTAACTTATCCTGTAGGTTTCCAAAGTAGCTATGTTATTAAACATAGTTGGCATGTCATATAGGCTGCCATATTCAGACCACTTAAAGAAATATTAAAGGGGATCATTGTAACCATTAGCTAGGATAAAAAGTATAGAAGATCATATCACAAATCACATGTCAAATAATTCCAAACAATTACACTGAAGGCCACTGATGTACTTGTTTGAGGGGTGTATGAGGGGACAATGGCAACGATTGCAGCATCATTGTCCATATACTTGCTTGAGCACTTTTTGTGCATCTGGGTGATTGAAAAGACACCATGGTGACACTCAAGGAGGTTGCAGTTTTGTTGATGTTGAGATCATGGCAGAGAAAACAGCAGCGACTAATTTTGTAAATTGTCAGTCAGGCGGACGAGCTCTTTGAAGCGTGAGAATATTAGTGGCTTAAAGCAGAGCCAACAAGACGAAGGAACAAACCTTGACAGCGGTGACAGGAAAAAACGAGATTGGGATAAAATTTTTTGATATATGACTTTGAAGTGACACAGAAAATAACTTACGGAATGAATTATTGCGTTAATTGTGAAGACAAGGGGTGCAACACAGTCAAGGTCATGCTGGTAGATTTTGAGGATGAAAGAAAAAAGAAGTAATGTAAGAAAAAATCATTTACTACTCTAAAATTGTATAACCGCTGATATGTGGCTCTCCATTAGTTTTGTTTTTGCTTTGATTGACAGGAGTTTGGCTTGTATACAGGTGAAAATTGATTGACTGAGCTTTGAGTAGGCGGGCTTACAGAATGCGGCAATCGAACAAAAGTCTTAAATGCACTTCTGGGCTACAGAACATCTTTTTACAATGTTTATAACTGTAGACACTCCAGGTAAGCGGGCATTGTAAAAGAAGGGAAAAAGAAAAGCCACACAAAACTGCATACTGCCGTCTGTGCATGTTAGCCAGCTGACTGAACGGCAGACACCACCTCTACCTGACAAAACACAAAATATACACACACCAATACACAAACACGGAAGGGAGGGCTTTCTGTTTCAGTCTGTTCTCCTCCTCCTCCTCCTCCTCCACTGCCACTATGTTGCATTGTGTCATATTTCTATGTGTTTGCGATGTGAACAGACGGGCTGGTAGCAAACAGTGGCTAGGCTTAAACATACCTGTCGTTGCTGCCGGCTATTTAACATGACAGCAGGCCACAAAGAACAAAAGGTCTGTGTATGCATGTGTATGCATTTGTGTGTGTGTCTGTGTGTGTGTGTGTGTGCCTGATAAACTACGAATAGAGGTTTCTGCCTTCAAGAAGAGGCGAGTGAGATAAGAGCACAAGAAAAATTTGTGTGAAAAGGGGAAAATATTCATGTTTATGAGAGGATGGTGAGGTGTGTGTGTGTGTGTGTGTGTGTGTGTGTGTGTGTGTGTGTGTGTGTGTGTGTGTGTGTGTGTGTGTGTATGGGTGTTGTGGCAGTAACCATCTTGAGGCAATTTACATTCAGCCAACTCTTTGTATTGCACATATCATTAAAGTCTCTGTGCGTGTTTGAGGTCTTCAAAGCAGCTTGATTTTCCAGTTAATGACTGTTCACTTCAAAGCCACACGCTCACACACAGACTCACACACTGCCTTACATGTCCCCATCTGTGTTACATCTCTTGTGCCTCTAACAGCCACCACTCACATTTCTGGTGAACTCTGCAACTGTACATGTTTGTGTTTATATTTATATGTGCCTTTATGCATGTGTGTTTGTACACTGGCTAAATGAGTTAGGGCATATTTTGTTTGTGTGTGTGTGTGTGTGTGTGTGTGTGTGTGTGTGTGTGTGTGTGTGTGTGTGTGTGTGTGTGTGTGTGTGTGAGTGTGTGTGTGAGTGTGTGTGAATGTGTGCGTGTGCTTTTTGTGTGTGTGTGAATGTGTGCGTGTGTGTGTGTGTGCGTGTGTGTGTGTATGAGACAGACCGAGGGCAAAAGTCAGAGCAAGACAGCTGCATATGTTGCAGGACTGCTGAATCAAAAACAAACAAAAACACTATACAATGACAATGAGCAGCCATTTGAAGGGATAAAAAAGACGTATGGGTGTGTGTGGCTAGAGTGTGTGTTTGGTTATGTGGGTTTGAGAGATTATCGTGAGCTTCTTTCTTGAAGTTTAAATTGTAAATAGGCTGAAGAGAAATACTCACTGCTAAATATGGGCAGTAACTTAAGTGGACACAAAATTCAGATCTGCTGTGGAGAAAAGAGTAGAGAGGAGCAGATGAAAGGAAAGGAAGCAGGAGAGGAGAGATGAGGGTCTTTAGCACTTCGTTTTCTTTTTTTCCTTTTTTGACTTTGTGGTTTCTACCTCATGGCCCCGGGGCCATGGTGCTCTCTGTCTCTCTCTCTCACCCTGTCTAACACACACACACACACACACACACACACACACACACACACACACACACACACACACACACACACACACACACACACATAGTGACAGTGGCGCTTCCTCTTCCCACTGTTGTGGTATGAATTATTAACTAATTGTCCTGTTTATATGAGTGGCATGTGATGGAGCATGCGTCCTGCTTACTGTCAGGCTAATGTTACTGCTTCATAGCGGTCGTGAAATTCATTAATGACCTCATGCTCCCTATGTAGACCCCCAGTTTGGTAACAGCAATACTCAAGATATCAAAAATTATGATTTCATGCACAAAACACATCAGATTTATGTTAGAAAATAATGGCTGTATACATTGCACCAAAATAAAAAGTTTTGTTTACTCCAGGGACAAGTAAATACATCAGAAAGTCACTGTAAAGTTGTATCTGCTAGAGCTGGAACCATTCAATCAATGCAATTTTATTAGAATGAAATAAAAGAAATTATATGGTCAGTATACTCACTAAAAATTAATTTGTTTCTATATTTTACAGAACATTATTTTTGCAATGTTTCCCAAGAGGGCTGTAACTAGCGATTAACTCTCATTCTCAATTATTTTTTCAATTAATCAATTTCCTGTTTCGTCTACAAAATGGCATGTGACAGTATAAAATGGCCTTTATAATTTCCCACAGGCCAAGATGATGTCTTCAGACGTCGTTTTATGCAAACAACAGTCCACAACCCAAATAATCCAGTTTATCATCATGTGTGACAAAGAAAAGCATCAGTCCTCATATCTGAGAAGCCAGAAACAGCTAAATATATTTGACATTTTGCTTGAAAAAATGGCTGAGATGATTAATCAATTATCAAGATAGTTGCCAGTTAATGTCCTATGGATCGACTAATCAATTAATCAACTTACTGTTGCAGCCAATACTTTAACTTGTACCACAATATGAGCTATGGATGCTGCGCATTTGCAGCTGCTGGGTCTTTCTTTGCTATTCCACAGTATCTGATGGTTATGTTATCACATGAGTCATTGATTTCTCATTCATTTACTCTGCAACATGAACACTGACCACTAAAATCTCCCTGTAATTTCACTTTAAACTAGTAAAGAATGGCATTCATGACCTGGAGCCCCCATTCATGCAGGGGGCGGGGGGTCCAATCAGGTAATAATCAGTTCAGTGATAGGTAGCTGATCTGATAAGAAAGTAAAAAGATAGGCCAGTTTCTGTGGAAACTGTTGTTGTGCTTCGGAGCCTAATACAGGACTTGGTTATTGGCAATAATTAGTGATTATTAAAATAATCATTAATAATTGTAAAGATTTGGATGGATTGGCTTAATCAGGATTACTAATACGGGGCACCACCGGGAAAACCGGACTAATAGCTGAAATTCAGATGCAACCTCACATAAGGCACCATCCGTTGTGCAGTGCAGGAGCAATGAATTGGCTATTAGCTACAATTACTGATTATCAAGGATAATCTCGAGTAATTATTAAAATTAACAGAATCCGATCAATTTAAACCATCAAGAACGGGGCACCACCGGGACAAACCCGACCAATAACCAACTGTTGGATTCAGTCTCAAGAAAGGGTGTTCACTCAGAATTGCCAATAATTTGGAACTATTGTTAATTCTATAGTGAATAAGAAGGTAAAGAGGTCGGCACTGACCTTGTCAACCAGCTTGTTATCACAGTACGTGAACAGAAACACAAATAAACTTCTCTTTTAGCAATAACAGAATTTATTATCATCAGCAATATCACCTTCAATTATCATCACTTTCAAATAATAAATCTTATTATTTACTACTAGCTACCGATCGTGAAATTGTGTAAGTATTGAGGTAGGTATGTGAGTATGTGTGAGTATCTGTATGGTGGTGTGTGTATAAGTGTGAGTGTGTGAGGGCGCGTGAAGGGGGGTCTATGTGTGTGCGCCCGTGAGGCGGACTGAGGTGGCGGACGTGTCTCGTTACAGTCACGTCACGCGAGGGTCGGCCGGAGGGGAGTCTATGGAATGTAGTGACGTTACACCGTTACCACCAGACTGGACAAAGAAAACTAGGTGGGGCAGGTTCGAACCCTCCAGCGGCGTTCGAATCGGCGGGCGATGTGGTTAGTGGAAGCAGAAACAGACAAGTTCAACCAAAGACGCTCTGACGATCGTGGTTTAGAGACAGTGTTTCCTGTATCACACAGACTTTACTCGACTCAGTTGATGAGTGTCGCGAGTCTGGGCCTTTAACTGACACAGAAAGTACTGGTCTCGATCGTGATACAGAGCGGGACAGAAGTTATCCGCTGCAGACGGATAACTTATAATTCATTCAATGATGTTCACATATGAATTAAATAACACACAACCCATGTAATCATAAACATTCGACAGCTTATTACACTTTAGTTACTAACGTCTGCCCAGAGCTATAAGCCTCTTACTTTTTGACGAGTCCAGCGGTGCGGCGAGCTCGTCCTCGGCGTCCGTTTGCAGGAGAAGAGTCGTTGGTTAGCGGCTCTCGGCGGCTAACTTATTTTCTCGACGAGATGGTTAGTCTCCGACGAGGTGCTTGATTCCGGCTCACGGCGGGGAATTCTTTCGTCGACTCAGAAGAAGCGAGATCTGTGTCCTTTCGTCTTCTTCGTGAAACGGGTAGGACACGTTAGCTACCAGGTTTCACCTCCTTGGACGTCCGGGAGCGAAGGCCGGTCTGCGACTCTGGTACGAGAGTTGCGGTGTCGGGCGGCGACACACAGCGGCGGCTGGAACAGCGGGGGAATTCCGCTGACTCACGGTTAGTTAGTTAACTCAGAAACTTTGACTACAACTAGTGTTCGCCACGAGGGACGAGGTCTAGATCTGGGTGCGGTTGTTGATGCCACTTCTATTGGCGAGGAGTTCTCTGATCTTGGTGAGGGTCCAACGCAGAAGGGTGCGGTTATCGGTGCCACTTCTATTAGCGAGGAGTTCTCTGGTCTTGGCGAGGGTCCAACGCAGAAGGGTGCGGTTATCGGTGCCACTTCTATTAGCGAGGAGTTCTCTGATCTTGGTGAGGGTCCAACGCAGAAGGGTGCGGTTATCGGTGCCACTTCTATTAGCGAGGAGTTCTCTGGTCTTGGCGAGGGTCCAACGCAGAAGGGTGCGAGTTTCAGGAGTTTCTGTGTTAATATAACTTTAGGTGACGTCACGAATTGGTGGTGATTCTGACGGATTTAGCCCAATGGGATCCGTGGAGATTTTATGGTCCCGCTGTTCGGAGGGCACCGCCGCCGCTGGGGGGTCCCATTTGGTCAGGTATCCAACTGGGACCTCGTGGTGGGGGGATGCTCTGCTGAGTTCTTTGTCTCCCTTGGTTATTTACACGTGGCCTTAGCTGGATCCCAGGTTTGGGTGTGCCTGTAGGCCTTCTTTGTCTTACAGTCCGTTAGTGAGGCACAACATCCCTTTGATCTGAAGGCTGGGATGCTGGTCGCGGCCTTTGGATCAAATTAGGGCCGAACAGTTCTGTAGCTTGTGTGTAACCTGGGTTTCAAAGTCCATGTGTTCCTGTGGTTAACAGGAGGTGACAGTTCATACAGTTCTTAAGAGTGCAGAGGGCTTTAGCATCTGGGCAGTTCTGAGGCTAACTCTGGGCAGAGTTCTCATAACATTAGCTAAAGTCTAGTGTCAAGACATGATACAATCAAGGTTGTCACATTTTGCCGTTTGATATTATTGCTGTGGTTCCCTAGTGGACTGAACAAAACATAAACATAAACACATGAAAATAATACCAAAGAACAAAAGGACGGAAGGAGAAAGGGAAGAGGAAGCACGAGTGTAAGGTGGCTGACTCCGGGAGAGGATTGGAGTGAGCTTTTAGTGTGGGCCAAGACTGGTGTCCAAATCGTTGTGGGACGGATGGCATCCAGTCTGGTCTGCAGGATCTGTATGTGTCGTGCATTACGTATGCAATAATCACCGTGATGACCCAACCACTAAGGAGGAGCCCAAGGGCAACCAAACTAATAGGGTGTTCCTGGTAGGATGACATTCTGTTTGGGTGACTAGTAAACAGGGGGGTGAGTCCAGCTGGTTTGAGTCTGAACTTCACCAGTTTAGTCCCTTCAGCCAGAAGCTGCTGTTGAAGGGTGTCACCTATGGTCAGGTTGTGACCCTGGAATGCGTCCATGATCTCAATCTCCACGTCGTGTCTATCGGGGTTGAGATGATGGAGGACTATGTCCTCAATATGTATGGTGGCTCCTTGAGGAACCGTTATGAATACTGTGCTTGTGGCCTATGGTATGCAGTTATTCCCCCCTTTCCTACTGTGTCACATCTCCATCCCTCTGGGGAGGAGTTGACTGTGCTCCTTCAGAGGGCGAGAGTGGTCTGAAAGGCTGGATTTGGTTTGCATGAATTGGGGGATTTGCAACAAGTTGTCGGATGGCTTGGATGTCTGAGTCTCGTTCCTGCATGGTCACGAGATCTGCGTCCCCAGGTTTACGGCCTAAGCATAGGGTCTGTGCGTGGTCTTGAGGTCTTGTCTTCCTCGCTTTGCTTGCTGCGGGTGACAGCGTTCACCGAGGAGCGTTTGTAGGGAGCCATTCTTCCTTGAACTCCCACGGTGTACCCTGTTCAGCGCCCAGCTTAGCTAGGCGGTCAACGTCGTTGCCATCTTTGTCTGGACCTGAGATTGGTGAGTGTCCTTTGACCTTCTTCCAGTACACTGTCATCCTCGTCCTCGCGAGCTGGTCGTGAGCAAGGAAGAGTTCGGAGTTCTTAACTTCCTTATTCCTAGCATTCCTCATGCCGTTTTCCTTCCACACGAGAGGTGACAAATGAAGCTGTGGCGAAGTAGTTGGAGTCTGAGCAGATCACCAGCTGTTCCATAGCCATTTTGGTAGCTTGTTGGAGCGCAATGAGTACTGCAGCGATTTCTGCATATTGACTCGTTCTGGCACCCAGCTGGAAGCTGTTTGGTTCGTCAGCCGTGTGGTTGACCCAGACGAGGCTTTCGGATTTGGCGTTCATGTTGGTAGGAGCAACCGTCCCGTAGACTTCTGGCAGGCCTAAGCAGGCATTTGCGTCATAGTAGTGGTGGTTGGAAGGTGGTGATGGAGTGGCGATGAATGTAGGTTCCGGGTTTGCTTGCTCCTCACAGTCGCAATGTTTACAGTCGGCCAGGCCCTGGCTTAAAGCCATTCGTGGTTCTGGGCGTACTTCACCTCGGCGTCGTGGGCAATGCCATCATCCACGAGGCGATGCGACTGTTCGATACCGTCTCCCTCAGGCGCTGACTGTTGAGGAATGCAACAGGTTGATGGCAAGTCTCAATAATCACCTTTTGTCCTCCGATGTAACTGCGAAAATGTTCCACAGCCCATACGGTGGCCAGCAGGCCTTTTCGCAATCCGAGAACTTGATCTCAACGCTGAGGGGTCGGCTTATGTGGCTTACCCGTTTGACTGTATCATATTTCTGTGCCAGGGCGGCGCTGAGGCAGTAAGGAGAGAAGCTAGCCTCTAGAAGAAATTCTTTGTCCTTGTCAGGGTAGGCAAGGCAGGATGCCGAACAAAGTTTTTCTTTCATCCATTGGAAAGACTGCTCTTGAGGTTCTTTCCACTCAAACGGTTTGTCCTTCCGAGTAGTTCAGTGAGGGTCGGGCTATTTCTGCATAATCCTCCACGAATTGTCGGGAGTAGTTGCAGACCCCTAGAAGCTTCTGAGTTCCGGAGCTGCAATGTCGCGGATGGCTTGGAGCCTTCCGGATTGTGGCTCGATGCCATCGGCGCACTGTAAGGCCCACATATTCTACTTTAGTGCGGCACCACTGGCCCTTGGCAAGTGCCAATTTGGCTCCAGCGGCCGCAAGTTGGTCGAGAACATGTCGGATCTCGGTCAGGTGCTCCTCAAAGGTTCCGCTCCTCATGAGGATGTCGTCCACGTAGATGAGGTTGCCGCGAGCGTCACGCCTCATGGCTTTGTGGAGGAAGATGTTGAATTCGCTGAGAGTTTGAATATACCCGAGGCAGCGGTTCCATGTATATTGGCGATTTCGAAGGAAAGCCAGCTTATACTGGTCAGCAGGGTCAACTTTCATAGTCCAGAAGCCATTGGCCACATCCACAGTGGAGAAAAGCGAACGCCCCTTTACCTTGGCTAGTTCTTGATCCAAGTGGATCATGGGCCATCGAGAGTGGAACCTGTTTGTTCAATGGTCGGTAGTCGATGGTGAGTCGCCATTTACCGGTTGGTTTCAGCACCGGCCAGATTGGGGAGTTGTACGTTGAGTTACATTCCCTGATGATTCGTTTTTCCAGCAGTTTGTCGAGGATCCCCTGGATTGACTCATAAGCAGCCAGAATTTTGTACTGTCGCACAACGTTGGAGGTGCGTTAAGATTGATGGGATCGGTTGGGCGGACCGTATGAAGGTCAGTTACTCCACAGTCATGAGGGTCTTTTGAGAAAATGTGCTGGAACTCTCGGAACAAGCTCCGAAGTGCATTTCTCTGGTCGTCTGTCGTCAGTGCATCTGCCTTTGCGAGCTGCTGATCGATCTCAGAATCGAGAGGATCCAGGTTCCTCGAGGAGGCCGGGTTCCGGGTCACTGGAGGGTCTCCTGGTTGTGTCACCAGGAGTATACCACCAGGTCGCCTTGTGCCCAGAGTGGCGCATATTGCCTCACTCTGCAATGCCTCATGACGGTGATGGCGATCATGTGGGTCGGGGATGTGAAGACCGGTTCCTCTGGGTTATCATCTTTGGTCAACGATGGAGGCAGTGCTCCAATGACTGGTATGGTCAACTCGAAGTCATGGAAGGAGCTGTCAACCAGCATTCCCAGCGGCTGTCTTGCCATCACTTGGATCGGGGCATTTGTTAGGTTCTGAACCAGCAGGTATGCTGAGCGGTGGTTCAGTTCAAGCAGGGGTGTGCCACAGACTGACAGGTTGAGTTTCCTGAAACAGTTTAAAGGCTGGAAGAACGCTTGCGAGCCGAGCTCTTCTGCCCTCTAAGAATCACCAGGCGATGGGGGCGCTGCAGGGATAGTCATGTCGACCTCGCTGGCAACCTGACATGCTTGGGGTATGGTCTGTCCTGATGTCAGATGCTCTGCTTCGAGGAAGGTGGGTGCTGTGCTTCAGCGTAAGGACCACAAGACTTGGTTGACTGTGTCCAGCTTGGCACCCAGTCTGACGAGGAGGTCCCAACGAGGAATGGGGTTTGAAGCTGAGGCACTCACCAGGTGCACAACCTCTTTCTCCCAATACGCACGGATAGGGCGACACTCCAATTGCTTTGTCTGGTGGCTGCGATGCCTTTGCAGGAGCAGGCAGTGACTTCGCCAAAGTCTGAAGGCGGGTTCGCCGCACACTGCGTCTTATACAGGTCCTGGCTGGTGGCAGTTTTCTGACCACAGTGCCAGGAGTACATCTGGGGCTAAGGTGTCGTTCAGGTGCACGCCCGATGACTCGGGACTGTACAGTCGTCATCTGTGTTCTTCAGTGAACAGAGGAACGATTCATGACAGTGCAGGGGTTCATGACTGCCCGCCGGTGGCGGCAGGGGTCTGCAGCTGGTGTGGAGAGGTCAGGCCAGTCTCGGCACAGGAGGGGCATGAGCATTGGTAGGGATTTCTTGTATCCTTGGATGGCATCTACTCCTGGGGTCAGCAGATCTGTCTCCACATTTAGTGGCTTAGGAGCATCAACCTGAGCCCAGATGTGTCCGCTGTGGCAGTCGATGGAGCCAGTCGGTCCAGTAGGTCTTGGCCGATGAGGAGTGGCTCTGTGTCAAGGGTGCAGATGTGTAGCGGTGACCGGTCATCTCTTGGAATGTGAGGTCCACCTGCCCGTCTGGTTATGGGTGATCGGTCCTGCGTGTAGCTTGTGATGCTCATATCGCAGGGCTCGATCTGCATGGTTTGCCCAAGTTGTGCATTGCTTTAATCTTGGTGAACATGTGCATGTTTATCAGGCTGATCTCTGACCCAGAGTCCAATAACGAGGTGCTGGTGCAACCCCTATTTACGACCTTGGTGTAGATCCGAGCGTTGCCCTTCCGCACCAAGTCGCCCAGGAAAGACAGAAAAGGCGTGGAGTGGTATGTGTCATCGCGTCTGGTTCTTCTGGCCGCCCCCACCCTCTGAGTAGACTTTGGCGGCGGTGCGGGGTCTGGCCTAGTCATGTTGAGGATTTCGGTATCGGGTTCCTTTGGGAATCCGGGGACCTGATGGACGGCGTAGCGAGCTGCTTCACCACTTCGGTGGTGAACTTCCGGATTAATTCCTCCATATCCGGTTGCTGGTCCTTCCCTCTGGGGGACCCCACGCCTTTCTCTTGGTACCCTTGTCTGGGGTTCCGATCGAACCGGTCTTTTCCTTTTTGCGGAAAGTTTCCACGTTGTTGTGGCCTTATCGGTTCCTGCCTGGGAATATAATCATCATCCCTCTGGTTCCGTCGAATGCGTTTGAGGGGGGTGATTGGTGTCTCTGGGGTCTTGTCGGCCCTCCGTTTTGGCAAGGCAGCTCCTTGCCTTCCAGCGTCAAGCTGTCGTTCTCTGAGGTCTGGATTCCCAGGACCCTGGTGTCGCCTTCGTCCACCAGTCTTGGGCCGCGTCTCCCAGGCCAACTGTGCAAATTTCCTAACCTCCTTCATGCTGAGGTCATCGACCTACAATGCATCGTGACTTCAATGCGTATGTTCGGAGGTTGTGGAGGAACAAGGACTTAAAAGCCGGTCATCCTCCAAACCTGAGTCCTGCATCCACGACAGTATGTGGTTCTCAACCGTGGGTAGTAGATCTGAGGGACGCGAGGACTCTTTCTTCTGCAAGATATTCAAAGCACTGAGGGTGCGGAGGTCTCATCGGTGTACATTGAATATTCTTCCCGGAGGGCCTTCATGATGCGGATAGTGGTACCGGTGTCCGTTGGTAATGTCTCCATGAACGCATGGACGCTCCTTGCCGTGGTCTGCCATATTAAGTTAAGCTTCTCCCGTGAAGTAGCATTGGGTAAGTCGGACAGACAGTGGTTGACCTCACGAAGGTCTGCGTCGACATTAGCGTTTTGGCTGTACGGGTCGAAGCGCTCTATCCTTTGCCAGGGACTCAATCTGTCGGGTTTACAGGCCTCGACTTTGGTATAACTGCTCGGTGTCAGAGTCCGAGCTCTCCAAGTCGTTCAGGTCAAGGTAGCGATGAGGGCGATTGTTCTCTGGTGGTGGCGAAGGACTCGCCGGACTGGTGTGCTCTGACTCACGGTTTGGTGGCCGTCTGAAGTCATCCCTGCCATCATGGGCATGGGGATGGTCACCCCTTTTCTGTTTGAACAGGTGTAGCTGGGGGTAAAAGGCGCGGCCTCTCGACTCAGGGCGTTGGCGTCCCAAGGGCACCTGATGGGGCGCTTGGTAGTCATCGATGACGATACGAGTTAGAGGTTCCCCCATTAGGAGTGGTCCGACTCCTGGTTCCCCCTCTTTTCGCTGTGTTAGACAGCTTCAGGGTTTCCATCTTCGAGACAGGAACCTCTCGCTTGAGGATGAAGCTCGATTCTCCTGGTCCTGTAAGTCTTCTGAATGGGGGTGTCGGCGGTTGTCTCGCCTGTAGGATGAACTCTTCTAGCTCAGGGACGTCGTCCTGTACTTCCTGGGCTAGATCATCGCTACTTCCTGACCGGACCAGTTCTCTTTGGGCCTGAATCTTGCTCCTTGGTGAGCGGTGCGGACCTCTCTTTGCAGGAGCTTAAGACTTCCCTGCGCTTGGTCCCGCTCAGCCTGGGTGGTTTGCACCTCTTGCCACAGGCTGGCAATCGATTTCTGCAACTGAGTGACCTGGTTTTGGTACTGGTTATCTGCAGGTGAGTGTGGCGCTGGTATAACAGGAACAGCTCGCCTATCACATCCTGGATGATGCTCGGGTTTTCCGGCTGGGTTGTTAACATAATCAGCTATTTCCTGTAGCGCAACATGACAGCCGTTTTGACTGTAATTATTGAGCCTCTCTTGTTCTCCTGGGGAGAGGCGGAGGCCGGTGACCACATCTCTCAGGATTGGTCCCAGTAACTTCTCAGGAGCTTCAGCTCCATCCATCTGGGTTTTGGGGATTCATTTTCTTAATGACTATGCCCTGCCCAGTGGGTTTGCACAAATTCTTATTTGAAAATGTTGTGTTGCTGGCACAGGTGAATGTTTACACCTGCACACAAGCTGCAGTTCTATCTGCAATTTAGAACTGTCTTTTCACCTCACTAACTGCTACCACAAGGCCTATTTACTTGGCAGGTAGTGAATAGAGAAGTGCCGAATTCTTAAAGAAATTGAATTTCAAAGAAAAAAATTTTTTTCAAAATTAAAATTAATAATTCGAAATTATTAATTTGTGTTAATCTGTCTGATACTGTGATAACTCTGGTATCTTCAAGGCCTCACAGGCACCATTTGTTGTGCTTCGAGCCTAATACAGGACTTGGTTATTGGCAATAATTAGTGATTATTAAAATAATCATTAATAATTGTAAAGATTTGGATGGATTGGCTTAATCAGGATTACTAATACGGGGCACCACGGAAAACCGGACTAATAGCTGAAATTCAGATGCAACCTCACATAAGGCACCATCCGTTGTGCAGTGCAGGAGCAATGAATTGGCTATTAGCTAATTACTGATTATCAAGGATAATCTCGAGTAATTATTAAAATTAACAGAATCCGATCAATTTAAACCATCAAGAACGGGCACCACCGGACAAACCCGGACCAATAACCAACTGTTGGATTCAGTCTCAAGAAAGGGTGTTCACTCAGAATTGCCAATAATTTGGAACTATTGTTAATTCTATAGTGAATAAGAAGGTAAAGAGGTCGGCACTGACCTTGTCAACCAGCTTGTTATCACAGTACGTGAACAGAAACACAAATAAACTTCTTTTAGCAATAACAGAATTTATTATCATCAGCAATATCACCTTCAATTATCATCACTTTCAAATAATAAATCTTATTATTTACTACTAGCTACCGATCGTGAAATTGTGTAAGTATTGAGGTAGGTATGTGTGAGTATGTGTGAGTATCTGTATGGTGGTGTGTGTATAAGTGTGAGTGTGTGTGAGGCGCGTGAAGGGGGTCTATGTGTGTGCGCCCGAAGGCGGACTGAGGTGGGGCGTGTCTAGTTACAGTCACGTCCGGAGTCTATGGAATGTAGTGACGTTACACGTTACCACCAGACTGGACAAAGAAAACTAGGTGGGGCAGGTTCGAACCCTCCAGCGTGCGCGTTCATCGTCGGGCGTGTGTGTTAGTGGAAGCAGAAACAGACAAGTTCAACCAAAGACGCTCTGGCGATCGTCGGTTTAGAGACAGTGTTTCCTGTATCACACAGACTTTACTCGACTCAGTTGATGAGTGTCGCGAGTCTGGGCCTTTAACTGACACAGAAAGTACTGGTCTCGTCGTGATACAGCGGGACAGAAGTTATCCGCTGCAGGCGGATAACTTCTAATTCATTCAATGGTGTTCACATATGAATTAAATAACACACAACCCATGTAATCATAATCAATCCACAGCTTATTACACTTTAGTTACTAACGTCTGCCCAGAGCTATAAGCCTCTTACTTTTGCGAGTCCAGCGGTGCGGCGAGCTTCGTCTCGGCGTCCGTTTGCAGGAGAAGAGTCGTTGGTTAGCGGCTCGGCGGCTAACTTATTTTCTCGACGAGATGGTTAGTCTCCGGCGAGGTGCTTGATTCCGGCTCACGGCGGGAATTCTTCGTCGACTCAGAAGAAGCGAGATCTGTGTCCTTTCGTCTTCTTCGAAGCAGGTAGGAACACGTTAGCTACCAGGTTTCACCTCCTTGGGCGTCCGGGGCGAAGGCGGTCTGCGACTCTGATACGAAGTTGAGCGGTGTCGGCGCGACACACAGCGAGGCGGCTGGAACAGCGGGGAATTCCGCTGACTCACGGTTAGTTAGTTAACTCAGAAACTTTGACTACAACTAGTGTTCGCCCCGAGGACGAGGTCTAGATCTGGGTGCGGTTGTTGATGCCACTTCTATTGGCGAGGTTCTCTGATCTTGGTGAGGTCCAACGCAGAAGGTGCGGTTATCGGTGCCACTTCTATTAGCGAGGAGTTCTCTGGTCTTGGCGAGGTCCAACGCAGAAGGTGCGGTTATTGCCACTTCTATTAGCGAGTTCTCTGATCTTGGTGAGGTCCAGCAGAAGGGTGCGGTTATCGGTGCCACTTCTATTAGCGAGGAGTTCTCTGGTCTTGGCGAGGGTCCAACGCAGAAGGGTGCGAGTTTCAGGAGTTTCTGTGTTAATATAACTTTAGGTGACGTCACGAATTGGTGGTGATTCTGACGGATTTAGCCCAATGGGATCCGTGGAGATTTTATGGTCCCGCTGTTCGGAGGGCACCGCGCCTGGGGGGGTCGTCCATTTGGTCAGGTATCCAACTGGGACCTCGTGGTGGGGGGATGCTCTGCTGAGTTCTTTGTCTCCCTTGGTTATTTACACGTGGCCTTAGCTGGATCCCAGGTTTGGGTGTGCCTGTAGGCCTTCTTTGTCTTACAGTCCGTTAGTGAGGCACAACACTGTAATATCAAAATCACTGCATGATTAGAAAACTCTAGATTAGATAAACGATCTGTGTAAACGAGAAATACAGTACCAGTGACGGCTCTAAAATTATTCATGTTTATTCATTCATAAAAATCATCAGATGTGTAATTAATCTGAATCATGAATGAATCATGTAAACCACACTGTCTGTTTTTCTTCGTTAGCCAAAAGGCTTATCTTTTCCAAATGCATCTTGGCTCATTCAGAAGAATGTCTACCCAAATATTTGTCCGAACCAGCTGCATTGTCGCGATTATTAATAGCTCTACAATAACCAGTCAGTATATAGGTATTTTCTCTACCTGCAGTCTTCCCAAAAAAATTTGGCAAATTTAGTTCCTCCATCTTTGTCCTTCCCCACTGGAAGAGGCTACAACAAAACAGACGTGCAGAAAACAAGGGTATTTTCTGCCTCTGAAGCTTCACTGATCATCCTTGGCTTGGATTCTAGTCTATCTGAGCTTCTACTTTTCAAAAACCTCATCTGCTGCTTCTTCCAGTGGCAGAGTGAAGTTTAAGTACATAAAGCCGACTGCCAAATGTTGGACCAAATGCCAGGTCAGGTCTTAGGCCAGTGCTAATGAGCCCTGGCAAGACTCGAGACGCTTTTGGCTGAGGCTGGCATGCATAATAATTTTTTCTGGTACCCTGTTTATCTGTCAAGCCAATCTGATGCAAAATGATTTGGACTGTAAAAAAGTATCAGTAGCCTAAAGCAAGGAACAATCCCTAAGATAACTTAAACCCACTAAGGCTAAACGCACTACACATTATTTCAATACAGTTTCCATCAAGATACAGACTTTTTTTTTTTAGTATCCACAGTCAGAAGTTCACACCAATATGACAAAGCACTGAACTTTAGTCCTGTCAAGACACAAAAGTATTACATGAGAAAAACAGACACGGATGTTTTTCAAAAACTGTTCATCTTTCTAGTTTATTCTTCACTGTCGAACAGAGGTGGTAAAGGAAGTGAGGGGAAAATTGCCAAATCTGTAGAAAAAAAGGTCAGGGGGGGAAATTTTGGCAACAAGGACTGTAAATAAATTTTGCAGAGGAAGCTGGAGGTGAGTAAATTCTCTACGACTAAGGAAATCTTCAGATGAACTGTGACTCTGCACATAATGAACAAAAATATAAATTACCCCACAGCACATAAAACTATTTCTCCAATTGCTCAGTTTTTCCAGACATTTTTTCTTTAACCTAAACGATTACAGTGGCACAAACTAAATATGTCTAAAATTACCTTAATGAGAATGATAGGCAATGACTGGATCAGGAGGTTAGAATCATTAAACACCATGCACAAATTTATTTTATCTCTCCACCATCCTCCCATTAAGTGATGAAATGTCTGAATGTTCAAGAGAAATCAAGCCTCCATTGAGTCACTAATTGAGGTTTAGGCCGATCACAACCTATCATTGTTGCGCCATTAAATAATTTAATCTAGCTTCAAAATTACTTTTCATGCTCTATGCTTTCAAAAAGTATCCCCTTTCAATAATTGGGGCAAAAAAAATACTTTAGCATAAATTCTTGCTCACATTCTACTAAATACAGCTTTCTGTGGGTGCTGCTTTGTTTCTTGAAATTATTACACCTGCGCTTTTTTTTCTACAATTTCTTTTAATTGAGGGGCTCATCTTGTGTTTCTATGTGCCACTTTGTATTAAATCATCTTATCTTGCCTTCACAAGCATCCTGAGCTGAGCATTTTGTTAGAAGTTGTAGAAAACAAGGTTTATATCCTTGAATACAATATTTCTTCCAGCCCAATTGATTATTCCTACCAGTTGATTATAGGTTGCATATATTAAAAAAAAAAGAAAAAATTCCTGGTCTCCGCTTTCTTCCTCTTTACCCCGCTGTACTTTCCACATTCACTTCTCCTGAGTCTGCCAGACTTTTCATGCATAACAATGAGGAACCACGTTTCTGTTCCCACCACTAACCCCTTTCTAAAATTTATTCAGACTTTTCCTTTCCTTCTTTTTTTTTGGATTCTCATTCACCAAATCCCCACACTGTATGGGTATTAAAATATGCGTAGCGAGAGGGAGAGGAATGAGCAAGTGAGAGGGGGTGAGGGAAAGAAAGAAAGGTGGGATGACACAAAAATGTGTGCAATGTGCAAGAGACAGGGAGGATGTTAGGGAGTGAAAAGAAGGAGGAAAGAGAGACGGTGTGTGCTTAAGACGGCGTGTTGGAGAGAGGGGATGTTCGAGTTGAGGAGGCAAAAGGAGGAGAGGTGGGAAAGCAGAGTCGAACCGAGCTCAGTCCTCCCTGCCAGCTTGTTAATCTCCACGGATTTGACATTTGAAAACCTCCACCCCTCTCTCTCCTGCGCCCCCCCCCCCCCCACACACACACACACACACACTACATACACACCTTCCCCTTACTTCCAGTGCACTGATGTGTGTAAATCCAGCGCTAACAGTGAATAGACTGAACTTCTCCTTGGCTCTAAATCCCTTCTGAAACCTGGTAGAACGACTATTTCTCAGTGGTAAAAACTCACCTTGAACAAATGACTTTGCCTTTACATGGAGGCTATAATACTGTAATAGGGCAAATTATTGGCAATGACATGCAGGTCACTTTTGGACATGGTCAGTGTTGCCTTCCAGCCCATTGTCCCGAGGAATTACGTTCACATTTTGGATTCTGCAGGTACCAGCCATTTATGTAGCCAGGCAGAAAGAAAGGGTGTGGAGGTCAGGGCAGTGGATGGGAATGTATTGTACCTAACTTCCATGTCGAAAACCAGACTTTTCAATCACCACAGACCAATAATTAATTTTATTTATTCACTTTGAAATGTTCACAGAATTTATAACACCTACATTTTCACTTAGACCATTTTGGGTTGTCTCCTACTTCGCAGAGGGGTTTTTTTGTTTTGTTTTATTTTGGGTTTTTTTTACACAAACACGCTGCAGGTCATCACAGTTGTCATTCTTCAGTGAATTGTCTTCAAGTTAATACACAGTTTGTCTGTTGTCTTCATTTACTAATAGAAAAATTAAGGCAATGAAAAAAATATTTAAGTATGGCAAAGATTATTCCATCGTCATGGATGCATCTTGTCCTAACATAAGTATAAAAGACATCTGAAATGACTTCATCTGAACAAAAATAGCAGTTAGTAGATGGCTGTTGCAACTGATGCATTTTTTTTCTTTGTCCTTCTTTTTTTTTCCTCAAACGTTTACTTATTTGTGTACTTATACTAGTTGCTACCAGTTAAAATTTCCATTTTAAAACCTTTGCATTTACAGTATTAAGGAACCTGACTACTGTTTTTGTGAAACTATCCCTTAAGATCTTATAATAAATTTTTTTGTTGTTTTTCTCTTGGCCTCCATAGAATAAAATATTTTTATAATCTATGTGGGAGACAATTTTCTGTGCCAATACAAATACAATACTGGTATACACAATTGGGAATGTGAACTTTGTGCAGAACTCTGCCAACATGTAATGCATTTTCAAGATATACTGTAAGTCATCCATGCAGGGAAAATCATGAAGGGTTCCTCTGACAATTGAATCACTGATCAGAGTTCTGCTGTAGATTCAATCAGCTCAAAACTGTAATGTGTTATAAGAAGTGGCAGTTGTACTAAATTGATTCCATAGGGTGTATCTTCAAAAGTTGTGTGTGTCTGTGTGTGTGTCTTTGTGTCTTTCACTATTTGATCTTCAACTCCCAATGACCTGGTTACACAGGTGCCATAATGATAACCATGGACATAGGAGGAAAAGATTGACCGTACAGTACACTCTCTCTCTCTCTCTCTCTCTCTCTCTCTCTCTCTCTCTCTCTCTCTCTCTCTCTCTCTCTCTCTCTCACACACACACACACACACACACACACACACACACACACACACACACACACACACACACACACACACACACACACACACACACAAAAACACACACACACACACACCTGTCAGAAACAGAAACAAGGCCAGATACACTAGGTGAAAGACTCTGGATTTAACTCTGTTACTAAGGAGTCAATCATATCATTTTAGAATTTATTACAGAAAAAGACTACGATTCAACTAAAATGACAGGGGCTACACTCCTAGTATTGGGGCTTTTGAGTCTCACAGAGTAAAGTCTCATATATAATCTCATTAAAATAATGTGGTTTTTAGTTCAAAATCCTTCAATTTTGTGAAATTGTGAAAAACTCAGCACCAAAACAATCTAAAACAAAATAATGCTGATTTACCTTTAGTGTGTGTGTGTCTCTCTTTCTCAGTCAGTGTATGGTTTATATCAAAGGCAGCTGGCTGTCAGCTGTCAATCATTTAGATAACTAGCCTGACGACAAACACACGCACTCAGAACCACCCAGGGGCAAAACTTTCGGTCAGTGTGTGTTTGTGTGTTCATGTTTGCGTGTGTGTGAGTGTGTGAGAGAGAGAGAGATGCCAGTTGTTTTCTATCCAGCTCAAGTCACTGGCCCTCACCCTGAGCCATCCATCACTACACAGAGAGAGACAGCGATAAAGCCAAACATAGAGTGAGAGGGAGAGTCAAAGGCTTCTAAATGGCCGGACAGAGGGAGACAGTAAAAGAGGAGGGAGAGTGTGTGTGTGTGTGTGTGTGTGTGTGTGTGTGTGTGTGTGGTGGTGGTGGTGTGTGTGTGTGTGTGTGTGTGCGTGTGTGCGTGTGTGTGTCGGGGGGGGGGGGCTATGAGGGAGGGGCACAAAGCCAAACAGTGAGAGTAAGCAACCCAAAGGTTAGGCACAGAAACAGTAAAACAGAAGATTGAGACGGAGAGGCATAAAACCGTTCGTTTGCACCATCCCTCTTCATTTTAGGACATACATTTTTAACTAACAATCACTTTTAGTAGCTTGGCATCAGTAATGTTTGTTTCATAATAAAGAAGTCAAATATCAAAATTCCCTCCAGGGCAAGGCTATAAAACATGCTATTTGTGTACCATGTTTAAGCTGGTTTCTGCAAGAGCAAAATGTGATGTTAAAAATGAGCAGGACCTAACTGCCCCAAACATTGTTGACAATGTGTTATATTTTCCATTCTTACAAGTTGTTAAAATTAATAATCAGTTGTTACAGACAAATGCTTAGTGGCAGTTTCCTCTCGTGCCAGCTCTCTGTGCGTGTGGCGGCTGCAGCACAACACCAACTGTGGCACCAAAGCACAAAAAAAAGAATTTGAATTCAAGCGGGACAGAGACAGACAGCTGAATGACCCCTATGTGCGGCTGGTCTCAGATCGACATACGCCTGGCTAGTTGATAATCGTATTCGCAGCTGGGGTCAACCTAGATCAGCACAGTACAAAACATTACAGCCCAAGTTGGCCAGTGTACTCAAAGCTTTTAGGTTGAGGAAGACTTCATGCTTGAAAGAAATTGCTTTGTGTTTGGATTTACTTTCTTTTTTTTCCTCTAGTAGGCAGACGACATCAGACAGTCAGCATGAGTAAATTAACAGTAAAACCTGTTCTCATGAGCAATTCATATTTAGGGAAAATTTAAGTTAAGACCATCATAATGTGGCACTTAGCGCAACAAATTCCCAATACATACTTATAATGTAATATATACATTATATTATGTACTCTCTGCACCTTGTCAAAGATATAAAATTAACCAAAAAAGTCCTCATTCAATTCACTCTGTATTAAAATATCCGCTTGTAGTGTGAACTAAGTATAAGATTTTGCATCGGGAAATGTCTCTTATTTATGTTCTACTGTAGTTTGCTTGTTTGTATTTTGGTTAGGATGGTTCCTTAAAATCAAGACAGTAACTCCTAGTTGCTACCAGTTCTCATCTGAAAAGACGAGCTACCAACACATCCAGCTGTATTATATGCTTAGAGGAAAAATGTCTTCATACTTTTACTCCTTTCTAGGATTTCATTTCCAACAAGCAGGAATAAAGTTAACAAGCTGAAGTGTATTCTCAGAGACAGAATCTGTATAACTTCACATTTGAATTCATTTAAAATATGTAAGCTGCCGTGAAATTGTTTTGTCTCCACCATGTTTTTACTTCGCTACGTTTTTTTTTTTTTATTCCTGCACACAAACAGTTCTTGGAAGTCAGTGTAACCTAGCTTTCATTTTACAGTATCTAAAAAAAAAGCATATGACAGAACTTGTGTATCCTTATACAGCAATCAGCCAAAACATGAAAACTTTTCAACTCTTAACTTGTTTTAATGTTGATATCTGTTTTTGGGTTTTTTTTGTTTTGTTTTGTTTTGTTTTTTTGTTTGTTTGTTTGTTTTTTTTGGGGGGGGGGTTCCAAACCATGAAGCCATGAAAAATAATTGAACTTACAGAATTAGTTTTAAATCACATTATTGATGGTTCAGAATGTACTCTTTCAGAACAGGCCAGGGAGAGACACTTATCAGCCACGGCATTGAAACCAGTTTCTGTTCTTAATGTTGGGGCTGAATGGTATACATTTGGAATGAACAAAACAATCATAAAAGGTTAACTGATTCCTGTTGGCGTTATATTTTGAAACATAGAATGACTGGGCCTCTGGCAAAGTAAACTGTGCAACTTTACTGTGGCATTTTCTGGCATTTTTCACCCATCTGTTATTGGTGACAGTTTGTGAACCAGACAAGCGTGGTTTGAGTATCCGTCTTCAGGTAAATTGGAGATATAGGCATAATTTTTTGACTACCTGTCTCACACCTCAAGAGATTTGAAACAATATCAACTTATGATTCAATTTTCCAATTGACAATGCAATTCTGGCATTTTACCTTTAGCAGTGGCCGTCTGACATTTTCTCACAGTCGCTGGCTGCAGCGAGAGGGATGAATGCTAATCATGGTTAAACAGTGCTGGAAGATTCTGTGTCTTACAGAATCTACCAACACAAAGACGAATTTTAATGGAAAAAGAATGAAAGCGGCTGATTCATTTCTACAACCTTGTTTGGGTTTGTTTTTTTCTCTTTTCATATTTAACAAAGCAATCTTGAGGGTTTAGGCTTATACACAGAGGAGGGCTCTAATGATTTTGCATTGGCCTGTCATTTGATCAGTGGCCTGTAGCAGGCTAATGTACCCAACCTCACCATTTTTATTTATATACTTAATTGTGTTTATGTGTGTGTCACACAGAGAGAGAAAGAGAGAGAGTGGTCTTATGAGGATCTCCATGGCAGCTTCATAACTCAAGCAATTCCACAGTGGGTGGTTGTGTTATGCTATTGTGTTGCAAACATGACAAATCGCTAACTCACTGCTCGCTAATTGTCCCTTGAGCCAGGGGTACGAGTGCTTGTTGTGAGTTAATTGTCACCCAAAGGGAATGCACAAATCCACTGAAGTGAGCTGAGACAATATGCACATGTTTGAGAAGCTTTTATTAAAAGCAAATCCATAATAGATTACTGATTACCTGAAAACTGGTAATTCACAAGGGATCTAATAGATTCTACAAAGCTGTTAACACAATGCTGTTGGTTTGGATGCACTGACCCTCAAAAATTCATTGAAGTTGAGGTCAGCTGAACAGTTTCGTCTAATTTGTACTCTCATTTGAGTCATCTAAAGTGGCAATTAACTGCTGTCCACTGGGAGCTGCCTTATTGGAGCTGGGAACAGTTGACTTAAGTACTTTGTGTAAATAGAAGCAGCTTGTCCTTAATGTAACCCTCAGTATGATGGGTACATGCATAAATCTGCATATCTTTCATTTTTGTTTACATCACAAGAACAGATTGAATGTAAATTGTATGCAAACTGACATAGCTAAAATGCTTCCTTATATGCAAATGCCTCACAGCCTTTTGCTTTAAGATTCTTTGAGCAAAATTGCCTGTTTCATGATTTCCAGTGTCTGGAAAATGATGTGAGTAAAATAGCTACAGCTGGTAACATTTCATTTCTCCTACTTGTGTGACCAAAAGATAATATGCACTGTAAATCATTTTTAAGTTCATTCAACTTAGAAACATCAGTTCCCTCCCTGACTTAAAAAGATGTTAAATGTTAAAAATGTTAGGTTAAACTATCAGTTAGAGGAATTTTTACTAATTTTGAAAATGTAAAACTGACTTCAGTGATGAGTTCAATAAACTTGAGGTATAAAGTTGAATCGGTTTAGTCACACAGACAGGCATTAGAAAAAAAAATGGTTTCCTTTTACATTCTTGAGTTGAAATGTCAGTTCATCATTTGACATGAAGAAGTACAAAAACAACATCCAAGGCTGCTCTAGGTTTCTTTGTCAAATTCTAAGTTTGCAGAGTAGGGACTGAATTCAGTACTTTCTTTCACCATTAGCATTGTTTTTATCATCGTGAATATAAACAACCATGGCTAGATTAACATGTATTAGATGCAGACAGCAAGTTAACAGCATAAATAGGTTTTTTTCAAACTACAAAAAAAGGAGCGTCTCAAGAATTTTAAATCTTAGTCAGTTGTGCTCGGGAGTCTGTTAATAAAACAGTTTTGTGAACTCTCAGCAGTTTATTCAATCAACTAATTTCAATTAAGAGGACCGTAAGGGCAACTAAAGTTTTGTAAGTTCTGAAGTGGTCTGAAAATTATGCTCATCATTCTTTATTGAATAAACATTAAATTAAAAAAACTTACATATTACTTAAAGTTACTGAGAAACAGTGAGTTCCTTTTCTCTCTTGTGCGACATTTTATAATGCAGGTTCTGATCCATGAATGAAACACATTCAGGCTCATTAAGGTAAAGGTTCAAAAGGTCTTGTCTTTTAGATGAGACCTTTCAAAACCTTTTCTTTGTCCCTTTCCTGACTTTTATTCCTCCTTTCTTCAAAGAAACAAAAGCAGACATAATTCAAAATTCACATATCAAATTTTAACCTTCCACCCCCTCCCGAAGATGCAAGTGATTGGTTATGCGTCACAGGGATAACCTTCCTCCACTGAATTCTGTATCTATTGAGATTACAACACACATCACATACAAGTACAAAACAATTGCAAATATGTATATGGAAAAGCAAACACAGTGCAACATTCACGATATTCTGAACCTCTAGAAAAAAAAGAATATTGTTTTTATTCCATCTCTTCGTGTCTGCTTTCCGTTTAATTTTGCCTCCATCTTTTCATCTCCCTCACACTGTCTCTCTTCTGCTCATCTCCTCTCTCTGAGTGAAAATGTTGATTTTGACCCTGAGATTTCCTGCTGTTTGTTATTCTTAATAAAGGCGTGTGTCATGTGTCAGTGTGTGTGAGCACAATTTGGTGGTGTCTTGCTGCTATTTGCTCTAGATGTGAACCTCCAAGCATCCATCTGATTCATCACTTCATTAATTATTCGCTTCCTTGGCATCCCACACAGAAGCTCTTCTTGATAAAGGCACAATCCTCTAATTAAAGTATAAACAAAACCACGGGGTTGAATCCAGCAGATTTTTTTTCTTTGTTTGTGCATATGCAGAGTTTACCACAGAAGTTTTCAATGATCACCATGTTGCCTTGTCAGAAATTAAATAGACGTATCTTCTCCACAAATCCTTGCTATTTGCTAATGCTACATTTAAACAGAGAGCTGTTTTGAGAGAAGCTTTTTTTTTTTCTTTAAATCTCCACCATCACTACCAATGTGCAATTATTCCCTGCTGGAGATAAACTACTACGTTGAGAAGATTCAATCCCACTTCCTCTCACTCCTGCTCTGCACTGTAAGTGGTTGGGATACCAAGGTTTGCCATGCTGTGATCAAATATCTTAACCAGAGCTTATGTTGCAGCAACAGCAATGACAAGAAAATGAACAGATGAACAGACTTTTATAAATAGTATTATCTCTCTGGTTCTCTGCATGACCACACTTGCTTTGAAAAAAAAAAAAATACAGCACAAAACATGGATTTGTTGAGGGAGTAAACTGTAACAGACAGCAGTTATCCTCTGCTGCAAGGCTGCAATCAAAATGCATGTGATCATGGCTCAGTATAATACTTAGGAGCTTAAGCGGCCTGAAAATGTATTTTCTCTATCAGGTTCTTGCCACAATAGAGGGATCCTACACAAACACATTATCTTCTACTAAAGTTTGACATATTACAGATATCTATATTTCTGCGTTTGCCTGTGATGATCTCACTGGCCTGAAGAGAGCAGGGCTTAGTTGAAAAAAATATGGTAGCATTGAGTTACGATGACTATGATGACAGACGCTGGGTTATTTGGTTGCTTTCAATCAAATCAGATCCAACCATAGTATCCAAATAAAAAAATAAATACGTAATATAAAGGCTTTTTTCAAAAACTTTAATGTTGCTTATTTAGTAATGAATATTTGTTACATTATAACACCCAAGATCTGAATTCAAGTTTTCTGGGGCTTTAAAGTCACAGTGAAACTGAAGTTAGAGCATCTTTAGCTTCAGTAATGTGATGTATTTTAGAGTTAAGTGGAATATGTGGCAATAATTTGCAAAAAAGACTTAAATGAAATCCTACAGATTTGGTTGGAGCGGAAGTGGGCATGGCTTAGTGAATACAACACAATACAAAGCTATAGATATATACTTAGCCAAGGTAAACATTTTGTTCCAGAAGTAAGAAATCCTCCTTCAAAATCCCATTGACATGTGTAAGTATGCTAATAACTAAACATCCAGCCTCGGAGAGGCTTTGTTAACAGTATGCTGTGTGGCTCTCTTAATATGTCTACATAAGCGTGATAGTTTTTTTGAAAAACCTTCTAATGTTGTTTATTCAATACGTATGTTTTTAGCAGCATGTCTGTGAAGACACTCAGTCATCCAAGTTATACTGATCCAAGAAAAATTAAGTCAAGGGCAACAGGACTTGTAGATCTTGAAGACGTTTTGCCTCTCATCCAAGAGGCTTCTTCAGTTCTGACTGACTGGTGGGGAAACCCAGGTACTTAGCCTAGGTGGAGTCATTATCAAGGCCATTAACACCACTTGGTTCATTAGTGCTCCTGGTTGTTGTCCTTAGAGTCATTGAAGTCACCTGAGGCCAGGTGCCATAAAACCTTAGTTTTTGAGTCACCTGAGACCAAGTGTGAGTGTTTGTTTAATCTCCTAGGAAGAGAGTTAAAGGTGTGTGTGTGTGTGTGTGTGTGTGTGTGTGTGTGTGTGTGTGGGGACGGTGTTCCTCCGTTGAGGAATGTTTTTTCCTACTCTGACATAGATAGCTTTCTTCACTCCTCTTTCACACCAGTCCTCTCACTCTAAAGTATGTATCTAGTTGTTATTGAAAGAGTGTCCCTTATCCTTTAGGTGAAGGTAAACTGCTGAGTCTTGTCCTGAGGAGCTGGCCGTCCTCTCTCGGGTCACCGGTTTGTTTAATGGTTGTTTATTTTCACCTCTACATAGATTTGTGCAATACTTATTAGATAAACTAGTTTGCTTTTTACGGTGTGTGGTCCTTGGGATGTACCAGTTTCTGTCTGAGTGTTTAGCCGGGTTTGAAGAACATAGGGATGTTGTGCTTATTTAGAATCCTGCTCAATTTTCAGATGTGATACAAGTGAGTTAAGGGTTAGAACATTCTGTGGTCTGGCTGAAAAGGGCTGAATGCAATTCACCTTCTTTGTTCAACGACTGTTGTTCACTTTATCAAAAATTTAGAGAAGCGTGCTTGGCTATAATATTAGTCTCTCAAGCCAGGCTGGAAGAAACGAAGGTGAGGATAATGAACAATTACAATTTAGGTACCTATGAGCAAGTCAGTTGCCTAATGGCCAGCAGGAGTAAGATGTGGTTGTACTGGACAGCCCAGAGGGAGGAGAAGAACCATTTTCCCTACTGCCTAGAAAATGAACAGTCTTGTGGAGAAGAGAGGACATATTTACACTATAAATTAAGTGTTGATGAAGTGACTCTATAAAGACACCGGACAATGAAAGAAGCAGAGGGCATAAAGGAGAAAAGTGCAGCAGCTCGGATGGGCATTAACAAGGAGTGGGATTGGGGAGTCTGTGTTTCCTCACTCATCTCCTTTATCACTTCGTAACACACACATATATGCAGGCACGCTCCACTCAGTCATCTGTAAGGGATAAGATAATGACGGGAGATGGACGAAGGGAGGATTCCTGCTGAGAGGGAAGATACAGGAAAAACAAAGGTGTGTGTGTGTGTGTGTGTCCTATTTGGTCAGCACTCAGTGGGGGTTAAGGCTAAAGAAAATGTGGTGATTTTCACACATTAGCAGGCAACATACAACATACACAGAGAAAACACAGGAGGCTTTCAAACGTTTACCAGCCTACTGGAAAACCTGATCCTGATATGAAGGGACAAATCTGCCATGGAAAAAAAGGGAGAGAGGTACAGAGAAAATAAACTATCAGGTTAAAAATTGTGAAAAAATAAAAACCATTGTATATTTTATAAAGATCCCAGTAAATATTAGGCCGGAAGGTTGTTGCTCTAATTTATCTGTGCAACAATAAAAGCATCAATTTGAGTGTAATAATTATTATTAAATCCCTAAAAACGATTACATCAATGCACATCCGTGTGTTCACAGGTGGAAAAGGGATTAAATCTTTAATTACCTTTGCTGTTTTAAAAAGGGATCTCAAATCTCTACAAAAACAAAATGGTGCACCCCCCACTGAAAACCAAAACACACCTTTCTCCCCTGAATTGATTGACTGGAAGCTTGATACAAGACCAGTGGGTGGGTGGCAGCTGTATGGTAGGTCTGCTGTATCTCAAACCTGTTTCACCAGTGTTGGCTGTTGCTGTAAAGTTTTGAATTTAGCTGTTTGTTATTAACTGATGAAGGGAAAATGTCTTCCTACAAGGGAAGGGTGTCTAGGTCTTAACTTGAAGCTCTTTGTCTTGCACTTATCTTGAGAGACTTACATTGTCAGCTGAATGCCTGAAAAGCATATTTGCCTACAATCAGTTGGACTACAGCACATTCTTAGTAAGCGTAACATAGGTTAGGATTTTACACCGCACTGATGTCCAAAAAACCTGCTTTAACACCACTAGAGAGTGGCATAGCATTTTGCAAACTCTTAAGTCATGTTTCCATAAAATATTGCACATTTCTTTCATAGATTTTAGAAATTTAAGCAAACAAAAACCAAAAGAACAACTTGTGAATCAGTGCTTTCATCAACTATTGTACATAATTAAAGTAGCAACAGTAACTCTGAAACATTACTGCATTACATCGTTACTTCCTACCTAAGATGACATTTGCCACATGTACCCTGTGGTGTTTTTTTCATCCGATATAGTGATAAACAGGGGGTGTCCATGTCTGGAATTGAATTAGGCTTCCTGTTAGTGTAGTGGAGGCCTGTGATGCTTAGGGGCATGAATGGCATGAATGGCATGAATGTTTTTTTGTTTTGTTTTTCTGTTTGTTTTTTCGCAGCAACAGAAGAAAAAGAAGCACAGAACATCCCATCTTGTCTTTTTTGATATGTCATAAGGGAGTAAAATTCTATATGAAATTAATAGATACATCATGATTCATACTGATGTTGACTTAATTCTACTAGCTACTAACTTTGTTTCCAAGGACAGGAAAAGTATCAGCAGGAATTACCACCTCAGCAGGAATTGGAGATGGTAACTGTGATTCGATCAATTTTGAAAACATGTACATCTAGTTTAGTAAAATGTTATTGGATCCCCATTGACTTGCAGTAGAAAAAATGCCCTGCAGAAGGCAAGTTTCCAAAAAACATGTTAACTTTTCTTAGAGTAAAGGTACAATTGGAGAGAAGCTAAAAAGCGTAAACTTATCAGCTTGCATGGGGTTTGAAGTGTGAAATACTTTCCTTCCACCTGTTGACTGTGACTATATATGCCACAGCCATTTATTTTTCAAACACAACAGCATGAAAACATTTTGGATGTCTCGAAAGAAAAGTGTTGTTTTAGTGAGGAAAACAAAAAGTCATCATGTTTAGGGATCTTTTTAGGGACTTGTAAAAATGCCCCCAGCACGTTCCTTAACTGTAGTGTGCAGCAGCAAGACCCTGTCAATATTTTCTAATTTGAATAAGTCGAGGTAGAGAGTGGTAAAGGGGATGCTCGGTCAGTGTATTTCAGATGTGGAGAGGGGAGAGAAAATGGCAAAGACAGTTAGACAGAGAGAAGGACAGAGTAAGACGAGGGGAGAAAGAGAGATTGAGAAAAAAGCGAGTGTCGCCATGCACAGAATGATACTTAACTGTGAAATCCAATAGTCAATATTTTGTCAGAAGCCTAATCTCCCATGTCTGGTGAGTGTGTGAGAATGCCACTTTGTATGATGTGGTGTGCTCTGCTTTCTGTGTGTGTTTCTGTGTGTATGTGGTGAGAGTGTTTATTATGCTCATGCTTCTCCTCTCCCTCTCAGATGACAGCTTTATCTTGTAAGAAAGCCAACGGTCAGGAAATCTTACAAAACAGTTTTACATTTCTTAAAGAAATTCTGTTTTTAAATGTGTAACAGTGTGTCATTTTGAATAATTTGGCCTCCACAGTGCTATACGTGGTAAATGTTGGAAGTGCTGCTATTGTAAAATATTGTGATCCAGGCATATGTACATGTTTGAGTTAGGATACTTATGTAAATTGGTGGGCTGCGTCCAGCTGTTTAGATCAAAAAAGTATTGACCCAGTTCTAAACGGCCATAACATGTTATTAGAGGTTATAAAAAGAGAGGTAAAGACTGAAATGGAAATGACGATGAGCAAAACAACAGAAGAGAGCGAGAAAGAAGCACACATTGTGTTAAGCGCATCCAAAGTAGATGCAGTGTGTAGGTTTTCATGCAGAACCAATTTTCTAGTTGGGTTTCAATTTTAATTGCTACAGGTTTTGGTTCTTTACAAATCTTTAATTACACTTAATGGGACCTGACAGCACAAGGGACACATGCTGTTTCTTTAGTTAGACAATCAACATTTTCCAAACTGAATGTGGCTTTATTAATTTGGGATGGTTGAGATTGGTGGGGTAGTTTCTTTGAATTATGCAGGGGAGGGCTTGGTGTGAGTGTTTTTTTGATGCCTAGCACAGAAAGGTAAAGTTTTATACCTTGAAGACATGTTGGAGGTGTGCTAGTCACAAACCATAAAGAGCCAGTCACCTGCTTCTCTTTTCAGCTCATTGTGGCTATTCATGTTTGTGCAATTCGTTCCTGCAATATCTAGAAAATGACTCACTGACCAAACAGCAGAATATGTCCATATCTGATTGATTAGACCTGTTTTTACTGAAGAATAGAAAAACTAACTTGGTAACAAACACATTGCATTTCTTAATACTTCACAATAAAGCATGCCATCGGATCTTCTGTGGAAAGCTTTTAATGTGAAGCAGCGACAGCAGGAAAGGTTAAGTGTGCATCAGCAGTAACTTAACACATCTGCAGTGCGGCAGAAAGTGATGGGTAAACAGTAAAGTTAGGCAGATTTCTGAAAGTATAGACCAGCACGGGAGTTAAACTCAACGAAACAAGAGAGGTGCAGGTAGAAGTGACAGAAGTTCTGGCAGTTGAATGCAGAAAACAATTAAAAGCAGGGTTTTCTCTCATGTCTCCAGTACAGACACAGCAGGGGACGAGGCCATCACTGGTTGGTTGTAGTCGGCCCTGCTACCAAACAGGACAGGCTGTGGGGGAATGGCATGTCATCAGGGCTTGGCATTTAGCCAGGACCAGTGAATTTCACTTTATTCTCCTTTTTTAATCTCATTATGTTTTCCTATTTTTTCTGCATTTATTTTGCTTTATAGATAAAATTCAGCTACTTCATGGGATTACTAGCTACTAAATATCATGCATGTGTAATGAGTCTAGCCAATGATGTGACATCCTTCCTCTTTTTTTTTTTTTTTTTGGCTTTTTGGCTACAAAATCCAAACCCCTCCCTATCCCCCCTCTCTTGTTTACTGCATCTCCACTGCCCCAAAACAAACCGCCTGTCCTTTCTCTTAACTCCAACCTCACTCAACTTTGGTTGGTGGACATGTTTTCATAAAGGAAGGTATAAGTCAAGTCTATTTTCTCTCTTTCCTTTTCTAGCTTCGTCCCTTGCATTATTTCTTAAATGAATAAATTGAAAGGCTCTGCCCACCTCTGTTGCAGACACTGATATATAAAGAGGAGACTAATGCACAGAGTTAGGGCTCTGATTAAATGAGTCTAGAGTGTAGGAGGCGAGCTAATGTTTAGCGTTGTCTGGCTGATTAAAGCATAGCAAACAAGTGATTGCTATGCAGCTCTGCTCCTCACTGCTAACTCATACACAAGGCTGCTCTCTGTTCTCTCTCCATGTCTCTTCATCTCTAGATCTCTCTTTAATTCTCTCTTTGCTCCCCCCTTGCCTCACTGATACTCTCGACCTCCCCTTCTCTCTGTGCCACTCTGATTTGCTCTCGCTCTCGTTTCCATCCCTCCATCTTTGCTTTTATTTGCTCAGACCATTCTGTTTTATTCAGGATCGATGGATGGATGAATCTCTTCTCGCCTCTTCTCTTTGTTAGTTCTTCCAGGCTTCATATCTCAGATGTTTTGGTACAGTGTTCACTTTTTATCTGCCTGCCCGTGTCCCTCAGTCTATCTCCAAATGAAACTCAATCCCTCTGCGATTTTTCTGTCCCTCTTAGACGGTCCCACCTCCCTCAATTTCACCCCGCTAAGTTACCGTGCCGAAAGCCCAAATTCAATTACTGAGGGCTGTGTGATAATCCTAGGCCACCGATTGGTCACTGCAGCCCTCAATTAAGTGAACATGGCAGAAAGGACAGGAGAGGAGAACCAGTTAATACATGGAAACAGTAAGGTAAAATGTGAAATATGACAAAGGAAGGAAGGAAGGAAAGAAAGAAGTTGGGAGGGGGTAAACTTAAGACATAGGTTAAAGGACTAAAATGAAACATGTGCCTCAGTCTTTTTATCCCCTCAAAGCCCCTGGTATCCTTCAGGCTCAGGCTAAAACAAACAACCTTGCCCTTAAAAGCCTAGTACATAATCCCTATGTAATCACTAAGGCAGCCTCACCACACATAACCAAAACATAAGAATGAAGACAGAGATATACTGTATGCCTCTTGTTTTGTTTAAAATGAATTGGCCGGATTCCACATCAAATAGAGAATACTTGAGCCGGTATATTATCCTGAACATTAGTTGAAAATGTCATTTAAAAGCCGCCGGAAGTTTGTTTCCGTTTGCAGTGTTTACAGAAATGAAAGGAGAACTGATCTGGAACAGATTGTATAAACCAACATGAGTTAGGAGAAATTTATAAAAGCTTATTTTCTGTCTCGTAGAATAAAAAAAAAAAAGTTAAGAATGGGGGAGGGATTTTTTTTTAAGTAACTCTATAAACTGAGACTGTGATTAGTACCTCCCAGGAGTTTTTATCAAAAATGCAAACTGTGAAAATGACACCTGTTTTGGCATCTAGAGGAGAGACAGTTTTCCAACCCTTCGTCCTATGGGCTGTATAAAAGGTAAAGCAAATGTGGGCCAGTGAACTGTAACCTTGATGGCTATATAATGCAAAGATGTTGCTGTGAACTATTTAAAGTACATATATACTACTGAAGAGTAACACAAGGATTCAAGATACTTGTCTGCTCTTTGTTGGATCCTTTTAGAGAAAATAAATTGTAAGGTTGAATCCAATTTCTTTTTTTAATATTGAATAAAAGTTTATCAAAAAAAGATAATTATATTTCCTAGTATTTTCCCAAGCAAAGGAAACGTCTTTTATAATTGATCACAATCTTTCTAATTCTTCCATCAAGTAAAATGTGCATAAGAGTTTTATCAATTGTATGATGGAATGATAAGGTTCCAGTGAAACTCAAGCAGCACGAAGTTTTATAAGACACTCTAAATCATACAGCCTTGGTCACTGAGATTTTTTTTTTCTCAGTGGCAAAAGGGTATATGTAAATACACTAAAACTACACCAAATTCTTAAATGTAATTTATCCAAAATAAAAGAAGAAAAGGAACAAAGTGAGTTACTGGCACTTCTTTTCATTTTCACTCTAAGAATAGACATTTTGCACCTTATGCACAACCAGCAAGTTAGTTGACAAATACAAATAGAAATACAAAGCTTGGTGAAACTATTGAACATGTAGCCAATCTATCAATTCCAATCAGTGACCAACATTTTTCCTGTTTGATAGGTGACAGAGATAGAGAGATTAACAAAAACAAAGCTGTTCAGTCACAGGAGAATGACTGTCATTTCAATTTAAAAGTGAAAATAAGAACATTTTACCATTAACAATTTTGCATGAGAGAGATCTGTTCAAGAAAAGTGAGCTTTTCAACTTTCGAAGCAATTCTTAACCAAATGTATGTATGCTTCAGTACACACATAAAAACTATTCAGCAGAAAGAAATCAAACCATTTATAGCATCAGAATGTAACCAAGTTTGATTGCATGGTCAGTCTGGAAGATTTTTGCTAAATAAACTGTGTTCTTTTACTCATGTCCTCTCACCCTCAAGATGGTAACAGCCAAACTGAAGCTTAAATATCTTGACTCATGACTGAATCATCTATACACACACACACACACACACACACACACACACACACACACACACACACACACACACACACACGTGATAATAAGAATTATTAAGAAAGAAAAAACACACCTCCTCTGCTTATTTGTCTCTTATACACACATACAGTTGTCTAAACTAGAGCAGTATGTAGTATTGCCTGTGCGCCTGTAGTTAAATGCCTGAATACTTTATAATACTTTATTACCGAGAAAGGAGGGGAAAAGATCTGTCTCGTTTTTTTCCCTCTGTTTCTGCTGTTTTCGAAGAGTGCCTCCGTTTGTGTCTACGTATGTTGCAGTGTGCAGTATGCCCCGTACGTATATATACCATGTGTTGTGCATCCCATGGGTGGCCTTACTTATGGTTGGGTTGTGTATATGCCCTCACTGTTTGGGGTTTGTGAGTCAGCATGTACAACAACAGAATCGTCTTTCATCCCCAGACCACAAGAACTGCAGCCTCAGCTGAATGTTTACAACATGAGACTGCAGGCTCTCGTTGTGGCCACCGCACACAGAATTACTGAACTTCCCCTCGACATGCAATGTTTCCGTTTCATATTCTCCTCATGACATATATTAATGTAAATGCCAGAGAGCCAGTGATCCCTTAAAGGCTTAAGGAGAAAGCTTGTGGCCAAAAGGTCGTGGTTTGAATTTCCAGGTGGGTAAATCACAAGAGAAATACTAGCTTCTCCTTTAAATCATTAGTGTTTTTTCTTCCTTTTCTCTGTTATTAGAGGAAAATATGCTGACTAAATCATTGCTAAAGATGGTTATTTTACACAGCCCTTGTCAAGGTCTGTGGCTCCTTTAGGGAATTCTATGAAGGGTAAATGGACACTCAAGAAAATGAACCCCAAAAGAGGCACACAAAATGATGCTCTGACAAATCATGTTTACCATATATTTGAGTTTAGGATTAACCCTGGCCTGAAAAAAGCCACTGTGAAGGCGGTATTAAAACTGTATGAGAAAGGCTTCACATCTTTTTTTTATACTCATGTGTCATGACAGAGTGATGTGTGTTTAAAAATTGATGCTGATGAGATGATTTTGATCAGAATTAATGATCCTGACACATAGGGATCGGAAAGTAAGGCCTGTGATGGAAATTGCCAGCAGTGATGTTACATAAGCTCATTCTAATCATACCATAAACTTACTGGAAAACCTATGGCAAAAAATTAAAAAAATTATCTGCCTCATTAATCATACACTATCCAGACAGCGATCGTCTCACATTAACGAACTGTAAATTTCTGCCTTGACCAGAGCAACTAATCAGCGCACTTGACTGCTTGTACTCCCAAGACCTCTGACAAACTATCAAGCTCACTGTATCAAACAAACTGCCTTTCCATTTGTGAGAATAAGGATGCCCCTGACGAGTTCAGGAGCTTCGGAGAGCAATTAAACTAGAACGGAGCTGGTACAATCTAGTACCAGCTTTGTACAGAAAGGGGGTTAACGCAGTTTCATAATGACCCAGCTGGGACACCAAACTGACTGTTTAGTCTATGGTTTGCACTTCTTCCCCTGACCAATAAGTTCAACCAATAAACTGCTACAGTGGAGCTGCTCACTTGACATTAGAAGTAATTAATAACAGACAAAATAGGAGTCCCTAGCTCTGTGGTGATGTACTATAAGCGCCCTAAGTATAGCAGACCTCTTGCCTGTTATTGCTTTCGTTCCACATTTGAGAGAACCTTTTCAATTTTAATTAAGAAAATTGAATTCAATTAAGAAATAAAGAAGCTGTGTGGTTGTTTTCTTATCTGGAGAAAATATGTCCCCACAATAATTAAAGAATATTTAAACAAATTCAGGGTTTAAAAAAAAGACAGCCTAATGTTTTCTGGTCCTGATGTTTTCTGAGGTGAAAATTGGTTTAAACATTTTTATCCTCGCTCAGCACCAAGGTGAGTGGGCATATACATTTTAAAAAAACATTAAACATTTCTGTCTCAAAAGAGAAAAAAAATCCTGCTTTAGTTCTTAGCATTGCCTCACCATGCCTTGTACTTGCTTCTCCTTGCTTTTATAGTATATTATAATATTTAAACACATCCAATGACTGACTAATTTATTAAGACTAATCTTTAACCGTCTACATAACAGACACCCTTTAATAAAGAGACTCTGTGCAAAACAGTATGCAGTTGCTCACATGTTCACTCATTAAGGTTAAAAATACCCTATAATTACATTTGACAACATGCCCTTTATCATAATCTAATTATGCAATTTTGCATTCAAAGTAATAAAGTCGTGTTGAATTCCATAATGAAAATGTGCATTTTCATGTCCCCCACTGGGTGAAAGCCCCTGGCTGTCCCTCCTGCTAATAAGCAGTATATCAGAGCTTTTCAAACTTCTGCCATCAACACCCAAAATACATACAGAAACTTTTGTTGGCAAACTAGTGATCCAAAAGTCACCAGGGTTTTGCAGCCACTAGGCTCAGTTGTTGTTTGTAAAGAACTGCTCCAATGCTCCTCATTTTGAAACTACACACCTGTGAAATACCATCATACAATGTGTACGTGTTTAACTTTGAAATTGCTGTAATGCACTTTTGACAGAACTGCTCCTGCTTCTAGTTCTTCTAGTTGTTGTGCTAAGCTAGCCTGACCACCCTCTACAGTCACCCTCCTTACGAACACCAAAAGCATTTTCTGAGCTCTGGTGGTCAGAAGAAGACCTTGTTTACTGTAAACTATTGTGAATACAACAAAGACTACAACACTTGGGTGTGTGGGAAACCAAAATCTGGATGGAAGTTACATAAATCTGATCTACTCATCTGGGGACCCTGGGTATTTTTCTGTAAAAATATGAAAAAAAAAAAAAAAAAAAAAAAAAAACACAACTATGAGAATCAGAGGTTTCAAGGTGTTGCCATTAAAAACTTTTTATCGTTAGATTTCCAGGAAACAAGGACTCCAGAGTTGCTTCATCAAAAAGGTTTTAAACGTGTTTCATTAGAGGAAAACATTAAGAAGAAGAACACATGTAATGTTCTTAGTTTTCAAGAAGAGGTAATTGATGTACAATGTTTTAACATGACAGCAGGCATTAGGATTCCAGGCCTAAATGTCCCCTTAAAAATCTTATTTACAGCAGCAAACATGTTTTGAAGAAAACATAATTGTGACCAGATTAAAATTTCTATTAATGTGATGAGGAAATGTTATTAATTTACTATTTGGCAAGTTACAAATATGTTGATACTGAATGTATCAGTAAAATGTTCACCGACAACCAAATTGTTTTCCACCAATATATCCGATCTTGAAGTACAACATCAATTCGTAGTGACTACAGTGTTATTACATTGATTTATGTGTATGTTTAGACTCACACAGCATCTGGTTCAGGTTCGGGAGAGAAGCTTGTCACGTCTCAGACACAATGTGTTTATTTACATTTGTCTAAAACCACAATCCTTATGAACCTTAACCAAGTGCTTTGTTGCCTAAACCTAACAAAAGTCGTGCGCTTTGTACCCCCACCATCCATCCCTTAGAGACTCTGCTGCTTAAAAAATGAATAAATAAATAAATAAATAAATGAAAATAGTTGCCTCTGAACATAATCCAGCCAGCGCTTACATTGCCATCACAGCAGGGAAATTGGGAAAGCAGTTTAGTAGTATATGAACATAATTTCTAGGACACAGGGTTGTAGTGGGATATGGTTGAAAGTCAGCAAATCCACATCTGCCATAGTTCTGTAAAGATACATTTATACGAGCCAGTTTCTAACTGAGAAGAGTCAATGGAGCCAACATGTAAAATAAACACATGAATAAAGAAAAGTGCTTCTTCACGTCCTAAGGACATATATGTCTCACTTGACTGATATGATGAGATTTTATATTCCAATTTTTTTTGTCATTCCCATTTTTTGTCATTGGCCAGCAAATATTTTAAATGGGACTTTTATTCAGCCAATTGTCTCTCTTAAAGAAGGGTCTTTCTCACAGTTGCCCCTCCCTCACACTCCCCTGCTCTCCTCTCACTGGCTGCCTGCAAGATTCTAAATCTACCCTGGGAGCAGTTGGATGCTGCTTTCAGCCAATGGGGAAAGAGCAACTGTTGCATTCATTTACACCCCCCCCCCTTTGCAGGTTTTTTTTTTTTTTTTTTTTTTGCTGCAGCCTCTCAGTCTGGATTTAGATCTGAAGCAGCTTGCAGTGTCACAATGAAGAGGGAATGATGTCTTACTGAGTCTTACTCTGATCTCGTTCAGCACAAGTGCTCTTTTTACACAATCCAGAACATAAGCATACACCTAAATCGATATATTGTTCTATGAGATCTGTGCAAGTCGGAAGTGGCTTATTTAGACTTCACTGTATTTGTCTTCTGTCGTACAACAACTTGTCCACACAGTCCTTCACAGGAGGTTTAAATAGATTCCTAATAACAAAACACTATATGTTTAATACAATAAGCCTACATTAGGTAAGAGGAGAAAGAGAGAAGTGAGAGGGTTACTCTAGTTTCCAACGCCCTCCATCGGTGGCAGCATCTCCCTCTCTCTCTCTCTCTCTCTCTCTCTGCCTCCCTCCCTCTCTCTCTGCCTCCCTCCCTCTCTCTCTCTCCCGCGCTCTCTCTCTCTCTCTGCTGCTGCGCGCCTGTTCAGTTTCCATCACACCGTTTCCGAGGCTCTTGGAGGGAGGACGGATAAACAGCGCTGACGGTACCGGATTTGATACCCTGCTCTGAGAAGGGAGGGATGCTACGGTGATTTCCCTCTTTTCTCTCCCGACACCCACCTCCTCCTCCTCCTCCTCACCACCACCACCAGTCCTCTTCATCACTTCAATCTAGGAACCTTATCAAGACTCACTACTGCACTGTCTGTCAATTTGTCCTGTCTTTTTTATTCATCTTGAACCCTCTTCTTTGGTCTGGTATGCTTTTTAAACTCTGAGCTCCAGCGGATAAGAAATAGGAGAAAGAAAATTTTGGGTCCGAGGAGAACCGACTTGGCTCTGCTCAGTATTTTTTTTTTTTAACACCCCCACACCCCCCATCTCCAAGCGCAAGCAAACAGAAACTGGGGCTTCAGTCAGTGGATGCGTTGGACATCTGATATAGGAAGCGATACTAGTTGAGAGAAGTGAGCGTTTTCAACTGGCCTGTATGTATTGGGGAAATTTCCTTGGAGAGACGGGCTTGCGAACAGTCTCTCACTTCGAAGGTAAGGACCGCTCGAGTTTAAGGACTGGGATTTTTGCCGTTGTCACCTCAGCACCCCCCCCCCCCAAACACACACACACATACAGTCTGTTTCTATCTCCTCGCTGTTCGTGCGTCTCTTTCTGCAGAGGCTTTACAAAACGTAAAACGAGTGAGAAAGAACGAAGTGAAATGTTTCGTTTCCCGGGATGCTGAGGGAGATTCTGGTTCGAATCCGGGCACCGGGCTGCCACACGGTCACAGCGTCTCCTGTGCATATTAAAAAGTTCACTGTGAGAGGATGTCGGACTTCGTTATGTTTGAGTAAATATGGAGTATGGCACGAAAACCGCCTCCGAGCTTTGCGCATTAGCGGTGGTAACGAATCAAGACTTGGGTTTATGTGCCGTGTCTCCGGCTTTAACAGTGCAGACTTTTCTTCGGTTTCAGGGACCACTGGGTGACGGTTAGGACTGTGCGGTTTTTTCACATAACACAGCCAGTGTTTTTCACCTTTCCAGCGCAGTGTGTGTCTGCATATTGGCGATCCTGTGGCGTGCGCGTCTGCCACTGAGCGTTTGTGTGCGCGTTTAACGGTGTGTGTATGTGTGCGTGTGTGTCTATGTGTGCCTGGCCGGCCACGTATCGTGGCTAATCTCGCTGCAGGCTCTGTTTCGCTGTATCGGTGCCTAACGGCGGATCCGCGCAACGGCGACACACAACTTTTCTTTGGATCGCCGTCAACGTAGATTTGATACGTGTGTGTGGGTGTGTGTTTATGTTTAACGGTCAGATCACATCACTCACGAGACGAAATAATTTTCTCAATCATTCCAATAAATCTAAGAGATAAACAGCCGTTACTTTTTTTGAGTGACATCTATATTTGCATTTATTCTGGCAATTGGGCCCATTTCTCGCTGAAAGCAAAACCATCCTACTTCCCATCTCCAGGTTCAGTCAATAAATTTTAGCCATACTATAGTTTAATTGACCACAACCTATGTCATCCTGTGTCTGTTTCTTGTCTTTCTCTCTTAATCTGAGACTGGGTTGATGTTTCACGCTAACTGCTCTGTGCGGCTTTCATTCGTGGAATTAAGATCTTGAAATATGAATCCCAGAAGACTCCGCACGGTTTAGTATTCAGTCCATTTGAATACTTCAACCAGAAGCTGCGTCCTTGCCCTTTCCGAGTGCGCCAGTGCCGGTGAAACTGCATAAAAATTGCATACAGCTAACTTGCCCGTAGGCTCATTCAGGGCTCATTCTGCACTCAATTAGGTCCGTGGGTTCGTCTTATCGTCCCTGTAGGAACACATTAGATCATTTTTAATTGTTCCACAGACATCTGCTGAAAATCTACTGAAAACGTGCCCTTGCTGCACGAGTCTCTGTGCGCTGGTCTGATATCAATAATTATGTATGGATGGAGTGCTGAGCCGCTGCTGGGTCGTTTTCAACGGAGAGTAAAGTGAGATATTGGTGTATAATTTGGGCAGCTGCAATTCCGCTGCGTTTTCAGTGGGGGAGCAGGGAGAAAGAGAGAGAGAGAGAGAGAGAGAGAGAGAGAGAGAGAGAGAGAGAGAGAGAGGCGTTGACTGTAGGGCTGTACAGTCTTTGGTATTCATGGCACAGCTCAAGATTGCTGCTCTCAAGCAGGCAATAATCTCTCTCCCTCTCACTCTCCACCTCCCTCTCCTTCTGTCTCCCACACTGTTGCGCTATGAAATGTCTCCCCTCTCTCCCCCGACTCTATCTACCCCTCTTGGCCCTTTGCATTACCCCCCCCCCCCAATTTTTCTCCACACTCTCCTCCTTCTCCTTCAACCCCTGGTCTTCATCTCTCCTCACCCCACTCTCTCTGACTCCCTCTGTACTCTTCAGCCTTGTGGGAGCCACTGAGAAAATCATTTGCTGTTGTTGTATTTTATTAGGGGGTATGGGGGGTGCTCCATACCAGCCAAGCTTGGCTGGTGTGCAGTGCTGTTTCTTGTGGCGGCTTAAAAAAATCTGCTGCAGCCAGAAAGATGCACAGAAAGATCCTTTAGAGGTACTAGCTCCGATTTGTTTAAAAGGGGAAAAAGGGTTTTTTAACTTATTGTGTTACATTCTCATGGGCAAAAAGCTTTTATGACACTGCAAGTTTCCAGTGTAGCAACAATGATGTTGTGGTTTTCTTTGACATTTCTTTAGAATGTGGTTACTTTCAGACAGTACTTCACTGTTTATTTTTGCAGCCTGCATTTTCTTAATTAGCCAACAGAGGAGTCAACATTGCAGAGAAGAAAAGCAGAACCCCCCCCCCTTTTCTTTTTTGGTTCTGAAAGTTTATATTGTGGTTTCAATGGCCACTTAAAAGACATATCGCAAGAAAAGAGCATTCCTATTTTTCCTAGTGTTGAATTGCTGCTCCTTGTGTTCACCCTTTGACTGGGTTCAACATCAGAGCCTTCTCCCTGTGGCTCCACAAAAAGGCTTTTTTTTTGTAAACAGCACCAAAGTATCACCCAATTTGTGCTTTTAGATATTTGCTTAGTTCCCTAATTAATTCTTCTAAGCTATATAGTATTTCAGTCATTCACTCTGGGTAGAGGAGAGGAGGAGGAGGGGCAAGAGAAAATGAGGGGAGCAAGGATTTGGGGTGGAGAGGAGACGAGAGGAGAAACAACAGGGCAGGCGATCGGAGGAGAAGAGCCGAGAAGAAAAGAGCATGACTCCTATCAGAATGAGAGGAGGAGGCGGGGGAGGAGAGGAGGGCAACATGACTTCTATCAGCAGTGTATTTCGTGTCACCCTTTTATGAGAGCTACTGCTGTCTGAGTTGAAACGAGACCTGCAGCTAGAAAATGCCTCTCTTTCACTTTGCCGTCTCAGGAGCGAACATGGTTCCCTTTTCAGTTACCGCAAAAAGTGTAGTTTTATGTCTGGAAAAGTGATTGTATACTCTAAAAGCAGGACAGAAACACAGAAATCCCTTGTACCAGTACATCTTTGTGCTATTTAGGGTGAGCCGTATACAGAAACCTGGCTTGGATGACAGATGAAAGCAGGGTGGGTGAGGTATCGGATTTTTCACTGATGTGCAGCCAAGAAATCGCACAGAAACTGACACAGAAATGTCGTCAGATTGTTTGGATTCGTCGAAGCGGGTTTCAGGACGTGGCGATGGAAATATCCCTCATCATGGCTGTGTTCCTCATAGTTTGTAAAGATATAATTAAATCTGTGAAGATGGGCAAAAGAGCAGCCAGTAGAAAGAATTTGGTGTCCTTCAGCAATGCTTGAAAAGACACAACTAGGCCAGTGAATCTTTCTTTATTCAAGTTAAGATGCAAACTCTAATTAAGGCTGCAGATTATGTAATTTTTGTGGGGACATATACAATAAATGCATAATAGCACAGAGTCACCTGGTCTGTTATTAAAAGATCCAGTAAATCTGATCTTAGTCCAGGTTAATAGGTATAATCAAAGACTGAATTTAGCTGTAGTCCTACACTTTTTTCTTTAGAAATCTCTAAATTGATTGACAAATAACCATACAGGTGAAGTTTATGGTTTACACACATGTAGGGTTTAACTGATTGTTTGTAGCCATAAATCTGATATTTCTTTTCTGGCCATGAGCCACTTCTAAAGATTTAATCGCCAAATTAGTGTCGATTCTACATTCTTAAAAATGGCAGGATTGAATTTGAAGGAAAAGAAAAACACTGGAATCACTTTAAAAGCAGCTGACTGCAAACACTGCTGACATAGCACACCAGGGAGGCAGCAAGATAGAGGGATTAATTTATTACACTGTAATCACTATATTTATATTTAATTAGGTGCCAGCTGCTTATTCTCTTAAGTCGTGGTATTGTAAACTAGTTTCTTTGAAACTGAGAAAGAGGGGGAAAAAATAGAGAGGTTGGAAGGGGGGAGAAAGAGGGAGATACCGCTGCAGATGAGGAGACAGACTTCAAAAAGGAGACCAGAGGAAAACTGAAGAGGGGAACAGATGAGAGAGGCTCTAGACATTTTCTTGGTGACGACAGAGGGAGCTGTTGGGCTTTGCTGCAGCAATGACTGGTCTGCTCTTCCCTTTTATTTTTTTTCTTTCTTTCTGCTCTTTCTAACTCTTCCCCAATCTCTGTTTTTCTTCCTCTCTCTCTGCCTCTCTCTCAGGGAGCCAGTAAGAGAGATGGAGAGGTAGTTAGGCACCCCAGGGATGCAGGATTCAATCTGCACACCCCAAACCCACACACACACACACACACACACACACACAGACACAGACACACACACACACAGACACAGACACAGACACAGACACGCACACACAGACACAGACACGCACACACACACACACACACACACACACACACACACACACACACACACACACACACACACACACACACACACACACACACACACACACACACACACACTCGTCTGGTCTGGATAAGCATGTCCACTGTGACTGGCTTCTGTTACCTCCAGATTTGCATTACCTCCCGGGGAGAGAGAGGGAGGGAGAAAGAGTAAGAAAATAGGGGGGACAGCAGTAAAGAAAAGTGGGACAATGAGGGGGGAAGTGACTTGGCTTCTCTCTTGCCTCTGCACTGTTCTGCTCCTGCAGTCCATGGGTCCACAGGTGCAACAGAGAGTAGAGTCAGTACAACTGAGAAATGGTTAAACTTCAGCCTTTTTTCTTTCTTTGTCTTTTTTTTCTTTTACATGTCTCAACACTACAGTTCTCCTTCAGCTATTCACATTTGTTTTCCTGATCCTTTCTTCCTTTCTATTCAAGACAAAATAATGGGAAGCCAGGTAGATGTTACTCTGATTTATAATTTCCTTTGGCAGCGGGATAGGATTATAACTCTAATCTCCAGTCTCAACCAGATTAAATGATGGAGTCGGTAATTAGTGTTTTTGACCTCTAATCCCTTTACTTGCCCCCTAGAGAAAAAAAAGACAGTGGCTGATTTGTCTGCGTTTAACGAGGGCTAAGGTGGGTGGAAAAATGATTTCCTGGGTATTGAGTACCGAGACAGCACAGGTAGCTCATTGTTGCTGCCACAATTTTCCCGCAATATAATGGCCCCCTGGTTTAGTTTCCTTTTCCTTTAAGCATCAAATTTTTATGTTTTCTTTTCTTTTTTTCCCCCTTGTGCTCATGTGGTTTCAATTAGTCCCCTTGGTTCAACATTCCAGTAAAATCAAAAGTTATAGCACACGAACTGGAGAAGTTAAATTAACCACAAATTCAAGACATGACAAACATGGCTTTAATAGGTATACTGTGTGTAGTCAGTCCATCATTGTAATTAATTACCTGAAAACTGCCATTAAGTATAAATTGTGGCATTGACTAATATTTTAAAGCCATTCATCAGTTCACCAACTTTGTGAAAACATCCTATTTTTTGTAGTATCCTTAAACCATTCAACAGTTGAAAACAGTGTCAGAGTTGACACTGTGTCAAATATAAGCCATTTTATCAAAGTCATTTCCAAAATCTATCTGTGACCTTTTGAGGGTGTTTCCTCACCCTAAACTTAATGCATGCTACAACTGAATTTAACCACCTTGACCCTGAAAAAAGGACAAACAAAAATAATTAAATATCAAGCCAAATTTAGTAAGCTGGAAAATGCTTCGCATGTTTGGGCACAGAAATAAACTAAAGGGAGCGTGATTCATGGATAAGTCCCGTGCTCTCATTACGTGATCAGCAAAGTCACATTGAAGTCATTTAAGTTGCGCTGGAAGGATGCATGTACAGACCTGGAGACAGGAAACGCTGCCACAAATAATCCCAGGGAACAACAAGGAGGCCACTTAGAGCAATTAAACAAAGACAAGTGGTGGCACCAAAAACAAACTCTGGCATCTATTAAATATCCACTTTTAAAACTGATTGTCTTTTTATCGCCTCTCATCCTGGGAACATAACACCAGACGCTGAAACAGAAACGTGTTGGTTTTTTGACATGAAAGCGTTGTCAGCCATTCTCCGGGAGCAGCTGAATATCGCTCTTCAGTCCGTGTGACCTCATGAGAGAGAGGAGCGCGTGCAGAACAGACGACGTGGATTTACTGCCAGATGATGAGGCCGTGCTGTAATTATGATCACGGTTGAGTCTGGATCAATGCTAATTCAGGATTAATGAGCAATTTCATTGATTTCAATACTGATGATCAGAATCCTGTGTTGACGGGGATATTGATCAGATTGGAATGAGAATCGATTACTCCGGATAGGGAACGACATTGATCAGCACCTTGTGTGTGTGTGTGTGTGTGTGTGTGTGTGTGTGTGTGTGTGTGTGTGGGTGGTTAAATGTGTGTGCGCACCTAAGCTTTCTCTTCCACAAACTAATGCTTGTATGTAAAAACAAGTGTATTGGCAATGTGATTTTGAAGGTATTATGTGTACTTATTATGTACATTTTTATAGGTGTATATGTGTGTGAGAAACAGAGAGAGAGACAGAGACAGAGAGAGAGCGTATCTGTGTAACCCAGTGTAATTTGTTTTCTGTGACAGTCGTTAGGCGCAGTCAGGTGGTGTGTGGTCTCATGACACCAGTTACATGGAAGAGAGAAAAGCAAGGCTGTTTTTTTGTATTTGTCTTATTTTTTTGTTTTTTTAAATGCCAATTTTAACTGCATTTCTGCTTTGGTAGACAGTATTCAGCAAGGAGAGACACTGAAACACAGTGAAGGAGAAGAGGAGAGAGAAAGACAAGGAATATGGGATGAAGGTCAAGAAGATGGTTCATCTCAAATGTGATTTTAGGGGTTTTTTCTTTCCATTCTTCCAAGAGCTTGGTACCAAAATGCTCCAGATTGGGGTCAGCAAGGATTTTTGGGGTTTGCTTTAATGCTAATTAATTATTCACGGCTGAAAGGCTTCTGCTTTGACAGATTTTTATATTAGGTACAGACGAGTCAGTGAGAAAGAAAGGAAGAAGGAAAGAGAGGCTGGTTTCTGTGTGCGGGTCAAGGAGATATTTAATGAGTCGTTTGCTTCTCATTATTCAGGATAATAATTAACAGTGTGTGTGTGTGTGTGTGTGTGTGTGTGTGTGTGTGTGTGTGTGTTCATTTTCTTTTCAGAGCCACCAGTGAAGTGGTCAATCATAGCAGTCTCACCTCACTTACTCTATTTGTCATTCAACTGTATTTCTCCCGTCTTCTTTCTAATACATTTAAGAACTGGAACCAAAGATGATTTTCATTACTGATAAACCTCTTAGTTTATGAAATACATGAAAACAGCAGCAAAAAAAACAACAAACATTGCCCATCACAACTTCCATGAACACCAATCGATGTCTTCCCTTAACTTAACTGATCATCTAATATCCATATTTAGATTTTTTTTCTTAATCAGCCAACTAATCTCATTCTATCGGTCATCATCAACCCTGTATCGCTCTCTCTAACATTTCTCTGCAGTACAGCTTGCCAGTATATCCCACACACAAACACGCAAGCACGCACAGACACACGCACACTCTCGCACAAACACACACACGCACACACACGCACGCAGGCACACAGGCACGAAGGCACGCACGCACGCACACAGGTTTGAGTGTGCATTTGCACGTGGTGTTGTTGATTACCATAATTAACACAGTTATGTTAATTGTTGCAAGTTAATTTTGCTGATGGAACACATTTATAAAGGTGAACTCTATGGACAGACGGCTATGGCCTCAAGGCACAGTGTGTGTATGTGTGTGCGCAAGTTTTCTTTTTGAATAGCGTGTGTGTGTTCTGTGTTTATTAGCAGGCTGACAGATCTGTTCCAAACAGGTGTGTATCAACTCTTAACAAAATTTATTTTCGCAGCACACGTGCTGACACAGACGCAAACTTAGATATTGAAACCAGACGCTGGACACTCTGTCTCAAGCTAAACGCGTGTGCACGTATGCACGTATGCACATATGCACACATGCACACATGCACACACGCGCACACACACACACTTATAGTGTTAGTGGTCAGCCAAAACAGCAAATGCTGCATAGAGCTTATCTGATTATGAGCAGGGTTAGATAGAGGACTCTGCATCATAGGGGCGAATGAGGAGATATGCAGATAAACAGACTGATACATAGTTTAACTAGAAAAGTCCCCGTCGCTCACCATTCTAAAAACCATGAAACTGTGACCTCTGTCTGCACAGGAAGATTTATCATATGTCCCTCTCTGCACATTTTTACTTCCATTTTGCTACAGTTTAGACTAAGAAGGAAGAGAGACATTTAATTGGAAATCACGGTGCACAGTGGACACAAACAGCTGCACGAGGAACACGCCTTACCTGTACAGCGACTTGAGGGCAGAATACAAGACAAACTACCATGATGTGTGGTGTCTAATATCACAGCGAGAAGTGGGGCTCCGGTGCTTGTTTGTATAGACTTTCTCCCTGGAAATAAGCAGCCTGATCTCCATATTTAAGGTCTCTTCTTTTTTTCCCCTAACTACATTATTTATGACAGTCATTGGTGTATGGGGCATGTTTTCACAGAATGACTTAGAAGTAGATGTGTATTCTTTCACTTGCTTTGTGGTAGGGATGGGGTGGGTGTTAGATAATGGGATTATTACCTGCAAATGAAGGCAATTAGACACAGGTAATCAGAGTTCATGTTTTTTACTATGTTTGGCCTGCAATGAGCTCAAACCATAAGGGGTTTAAATGTTTTGGATGTATAAATGTGGTCGATCTTACTGTGTACATCAGTATCACTTGGATAAATATGAGAAGAGGCTTCTTAGCCACACATATTTTAACATTTCAAAGTGTGCATGTGACTCTCTAGCATTAACCAGTCAGTGTGCTGGCAAGGCCTGCTCTTAATGTCAAAGTAATGCTTTGATCACACTGGGACTTATCTAGTAGTTCTCATCCTATCCTGTCTCTTTCTCTCTCCCATATTCTTCTTCCTCCCTTCCCTCCTCTCTCCTCCCTCCCTCCCCTATCGCCTCTTATCTCTCGTCTTATCTCCCCCTGTCCTCCTCAATATGCCTCTCGCCTCTCCTCTTTAACCATCCCCATTGCGCAATAGATGAACTAAACCTGAAAAATTCCACAAATAAAACCAATGATGACATATAGATTAAACTAGAATTTTATTGATATTTTCAGCATGACATTTACTAATATACTAATGTATACAGTTGATGTTAAATCAAACATCAGGCAGGAATGCACAGCTCATGTTGGCATCTTTTTTTTTCACCGCATAACAAGCAAGTTTACTAACAAGCTCCTCACACCAACTTCTTGAGTGAATAGAGCACTTATGGATTCTCTGCAGATATGAAGGCATGCTCGAACAATAATAGTGTGTGTCCTCTGTGCACCTTCACATAGAAGAAGCCTTGAGATTATATAAGCACTGTCAAAAAATGGCACACACTTTGTAAGATCTGATGTGATGCTGTAGTGGCAGATGATGGCTCATATACACACACACATACACACACATACACACATACACACACACACACACACACAATCATACATAGAAAAGGGAGATAAGAGTTCACATGGGACTGTGACACACACATAATTCACACAGAAAACAGTTTTCTTCTCTACAAGACAGAGCATTACTGCAAGCCTGACCTCTTTACCATAATAACCTCCCTCCATTTTCCTCCCTCTGTCTCTTTCTATTTGTTTCTCAGTGTGTATATGTGTGTCTTTAGTTTTTCACCATCACTCTCACTACCTCCCACACTCCCTTTTTTTTGCATCTTTCTTCTTTTTTATGTCTCTCTGATTCTTTTTTCCATATCTCCCTCCCCTTTCTCCTGCTTTCTTTCCCTCTTCCTCTCCCTCTCTATCCATGCTTCATTGACCGTGACACTTATAATAGTGTAATATGATTGAATATGACTGCTGCCTCTTCATTGGACAGTATTAATTTCACTTTTTTCCATGCAGATGGCTTGACTCCAGTATATTTCTTTGCTCGCTCCACGCCTTATTCCCTGACCATGACTCAGAGACTTATAGAGCAGTACTTACATAAAACAAACTAATTTTTTAAAATTTTGTCATCTGTCCTCTCAGGCTTTGTTGGTTTAGCTACTTGTTTCTCTCTCCTTTATTCTTTATCTGTGTCTCTTCTTCTCAACAGCCTCCATTTTTTATCCTCTCTCTGCTTTTATCTCCCTTTCCCACTGTCTCTTTAGGTTTCAGTTGCAGCTGTGACTGCACTGACCTTTTTAATGAAAGGAGAAACAATGAACGACAGATACAGCCTCCTACAGGACTGGTTAATTGTTATTTCACTATAGAAGGCCCTAACTATTTATAGGGAGAAGTGGGAGGACTGATACAAGACAGATCTTCCGCAGCCCAGTCAATGACACTTTTCTTCACACTTCCATGAATCTATTTGTGAAATATAATTAACATCTGAAAACACATTTTATTCTAAATGTTTCACTCTGGAAAACAGCACTTAACTGAATTGATCTTACAAGTTGTGGTTGTTTTTTGTTATTGTTGTTGTTGTTTTTTAAATACGGTTAACTAACATAAAAAAGCCATGCCTGTTTTACAGTGCTTATTATTAGATACAGGATGTTAACTATTTTGTGCATGGATATATTTTATTGCACTATAAATTGTCAGTGGTTGTTATTGCAGTTCATTTGAAATTTGTACAGATAATCCAGTTGGAGCTATTTTTAAATCCAGCAAAGTAGTAGTTGCTTTGAGCCATTTTCATACATTGTATGTGTTTCCAGAGTTTATGTGTAGTGACATCAAATTTGTCACAGCTAAGTTTATTTTTATTATGATGTTATGAAAGCAAGTGCCATCAACACTGTTTATATTCTAGTGGCAAGGTTGAACAAACAAGGTCACTGTGTGTGTGTGTGTGTGTGTGTGTGTGTGTATGTCACTCTAGTGTGCCCATGTATGCGGGTGTTTTCACATACTAGTGCTAAAGCTGACTGTGCAAGGTCAGCGTGTAGAATGTGTGTCTATGTGCACATGCACATAGCCGTGCACCAGGGCATGAGCATCACCACAACAACAAATAAAAGTCATTTCAGGCAGTCTGTCGGCATGGGTCCGCATCACCTAAAGGTGAGATATGCAAGGTCACCCTGGACCTGTGTATGTGTTTATGTGTGTATGTGTGTGTGTGTGTGTGTGTGCGTGTGTGTATAAGCATGCACCTTGTCTTGTGCTCTTATCTTTATGAGAACCAAATTTCTCTATGAGCACAGAAGGACTAAAAATCCCTAGGAGTGCAGACAAGGTTGTACTTTCAAATTTTATTCTCCTGAGATTTTTTTTCTTTTTTTAAGTTTTAGGTTGAGTTTAGATTTGATGGTGATACAGTAAGGACAAGGAGCTTATGCAGTCAATCTGGTTTGTGGATAGTCCTTAAAAGTGTACTGTTAAAAAAGTAGCATGATTATATGTGAGCGCAATTATGTGTGTCTGTGCATGGAGGCAGCCACAAAAGAGATAAATAGATCACTACTTGTCTAGACAGCTGTTTTGACCTTTTTATATATAGTCTTGATGTTTTATTCAAGCAGCATGCTAATATTTATTCAACAAGGCAACGCACTAGTCTTTAAGAGCACTTTATAGTAATAAGAGCTGCATGTCACCAGGTTTCACTCTCAAGATGAAAAGAAATATATCAAGCATAAATCTTGCTGTGACATTTGGAGTTGAGAAAAAAAAATCACCTCATTTATGAGGATTTCCATTTTCTATTTTTTCTTTAGATACAGTATTAATCTGGTGCATTTATTCAAAGAAACTTACGCTGAGTGGGGAGCAACAGGTTCAGTTGCTTGAGGACACTTCAGTGCACAATGCTGCTGGCATTGCTGGTGTTGAGTTCTAGGCTCAGAAATGTTAAGACTTGACCGTGTGCTGTGATTTTGATGTCTTTTTTTTTTTCTTAAAAGAGTCTGCACTGGAAAATTTCCAATCCACAAGGATACAATGACACTCCGAATATGATAAAGAATGGATGTTTTTTAAAAACATTTTTCCAGAATATAAAAATAATTATTTTGATCCTGTTTCAAAATTAATGTTCTCCTAATAACTCTCTGCACCTTTCCAGATGGTTGTTCCTTAGAAAAACATATATCAGATTTGGGGACATGTGGCAAAAAAGCAGCTACTTTTGCTGCTCCGTTGAGATCTGCAGGTCTGGGGCTAGAGGGGAGTGCAGGCTCATTGAAGTATGTCATTGCAGCTCGGCACAACAAAGGGCTCTCTGTGTCAACCTGGAGAAAGAAGGGAGGGGACTTGGTTTCAACGAGGGTGTGTGTGTGTGTGTGTGTGGGGGGGGGGTTATTATCAAGTACCCAGGGCGTCATGCATTGATTTAGAAAACAGAAAATAGGAAGGGAGATGAGAACGGAGGGAGAGAGTAGAGGGGATCTTTTTGCAGGGGAGGATGTTTTAGTACAATGACCCTTGTGTCCTTCAGTTTGTCACTGAGTCAAGTGTTTGTTGGGTAGTTTGTGGGTGAAAGTGGGAGACGGCAATCTAGAGGGATAATTACACATGCATGGTAGGTGTAATGGTTCATAACATTGCTGATCAGTTCCTCCCTCTTACCTTACTTGTCCCATCAGTTCACAATAACCCATTCACCTTCACTGTGTTCATTCCAAAAAAGTTATTACACATTAAAAAAAACAATTAAGAAATGGTCCCCATCAGGGCGTTTGCTTAAAATGGTGTAGATTTTCAAGACAAACACCCTAAGTACAAACATTAAATAAAGATCAATACCATGCTGAAATGAAGCCCTTCAAGCACATATTTCATGAGGTGTTGTATTTGGATTATTAGCAACAGGATCAAAGGTCAAATCAATCGAGGCCCCAAACATACAGCAAAACATATCTGAGCTTCCTCTTTCACAGTACAACCACAGAGAAAAAAAAAAACATTAGCCTGTTTTTTTTCCCCCTTTTAGTTCCTAGTTTTCCTAAATCCTGATTTTCAAAACCTTTTTCATGTTAAAAATGTCCAAAACTGAACAGCTGTCATAAGAGAAGAACTTGGTATTCAATATTAATGAAGTTATTAGTTATCCTGAGGCATTTACTTACAAAGGAGTAAAATGTTTGATGACACATACAGTACTCTGGAATAAAACCCATCATTGCACTTTATCATTACGAATAAAAATTGCTTCAAAGCCATAAAAGACTAATGACTTCTTGGTGAAATGATCAAGACCTGCCTTTGAGTTTGAATGTTCAGCCAGTAAGGTCATCCTGGGCTAATGTGTATGTAAACAGTGTGTGTCAGCTACTGGATAAATGATATATATTTTTTTTTTTTTTTTTTTTTGGGGGGGGGGATTACATCCCAGGCTGAAGGGTGGTCTTGAAAGGCTTAGTGGCATCCCCTAAACCCTTGTGTTCTGCCCCTTGCCTCCTCAATAGAGCAAAACTAATCTGGGTCTGCTTAGGGGTGCCTCTTTCATCTCATGGGCAACTCTGTATCTGTCACCCTCTTTTTTCCATAACAACCCAAGCAACTCACTGTCTCATTGAAGGACACTGTTACATGGTTGTTGATGCACATATATTTCACTGAAAAAAGGGGTTGACCTTTGAGCAAGATATTTGTCTGTCCACTTGAAGAAAACCTGCTGCAGGATATATCAACAGTCCCCATCCAACTCTGTCAGTCTGACTGTAATATGTCTGTCTCTCCGCATGCTCTTCTCCTCAAAATCTTTTAGCAGTTTCCAATCTTGGCAAGTAGGTAAATCTTCCACAAAAAAGAAAAAAATCCTGTGATTCCTCCAATTGTACTTGCCGAAATTACACGAATCTGCTTAAATGTGTCTAGTAGAATGGAGTAAGTTTATGCTGCACCAATGAAAATGACATTTTTTTGTCTTGTGAATGTGTCCATCGTCCTCTCTCCACCTCAATATCACCTCTTTCTTCCACCCTTCACTGGCTCCCAAGGGTCTTAGTGTCAGCTGTTGGACAATAGGACAGCTGTATCCAGATCAGCCACTGACTACAAGCCCCCGAGGGTGGGATTAAGCCAATTAGTAGCTGTCAATCACCATGACATATCATGGACAGCTAGATCAATACTCGGAGGGATGGGTTGGAGAGAAGGTGGGACAAATGGATGGAGGAGTGCAGCGAGGGAGGACTGGGGGGAATCGACAGATTGAGAAGGAAGTGTGGCTGGAAGGAGGGAGGAAAGGATGGGGAGGGGAAATAAAAGAAGTCCGGAGGATGCAAAATGGACAGTGGAGACTGGAGGGGTGGTTGGACTGAAAAAGAAAGGAAACACAAGTGGACTACGATCGGATACAGATAAATGTATGGAGTTATGAAAGGAAACTCACAACTCCAAACCAGTCCTGATTTATTTTTCCAGCTTGAACTGATTCATTACAGTGAAAAACTATAGGACAGATGTTAAGAGACAATATAAGATATTGCTTCTCATGAAGTCACAGCGATGAAATACTTTGAATGATTAAAACAGAACAGAGAAATGAAGATATGAAAGAAAAAAATGTGTGCAGGGAGAAAAAAATGAAAAATGGATGGTTAGAGAAGAGGGAGTGAAATAAAGAGACATTTGAGCGGGGAAACTAGAGAAAGAAAGAGATAAAGACTATTGCCATAATAAAACATGCAGCTTGCAACCCCAAGAGGTGTTAAAAATGAATAGGTGTGCAAATCAGTCCCCCCTTCTCTTCCCCATCTTGCTTCTCTGATCATCTGTCTCTTCCTCCCATTTGTTTTATATTCACTTATTTGTGGGTGTGTGCTCTGTATTCCAAAGAGTTTTGCGAAAGAAAAAGAAAAAAAGAATTTGTTTATCATGGTTGGGGATATCAGAAGAGCCCATCTACTGACAGCTAAGAGAGGGGAAAAAAGGCCCCTGTAGAGAATCAATAGCGCCAGAGAGAGAATGACATGGAGGGGGGAGAGGGAGGAGGATGTGGGGGACTTTAGAAAGAAGGAAAGAAAAATTATTTAAAAAAAAAATAGATAAAAAACAGGGAGGAAATGAGAAAAATGGGATGAAACCGCGGGCATACGGTAAATAAAGAAAAATGCCATAAATTTCAAGCAAGATAGAAAGAAAGGATGGGTTTGGGAAAGATATGGAGGGTGCATTAATACAGTCTAATGTCAGTTTGTCACTTAAAACAAGAAGAGCCCCAAAAATGAAAATGAATGAATACCAAGGAGGGGTGGATGGGCATGGAGTGGAAAAGGAAGGATGAAGATCATAGGGAACTTTGGAACATCTGTCATATCCAGACTGTTAGGAAATAATTGAGAATGAGTATGCCGTCAATAGCAAAAAGCTACTGTTCCTTTTAATGTTTTGGGCTGCTTGAGCTGAAAATGAATGTGTATGGAACCACAGTGACAGTAAAGGGACGAGGGGAAGGGAAAAAGAGGAGAGGAACTGGGGAGAAGGAGGAGAGGAAGGGGGGAAAGTGAAAAGAAAGGAAAGGAAGAGAAGATGGTGCATGAACATCTAAACAAATTAAGGATGGTAGAGAAATGTGGAGGATGCAACTGACATAAAGAGTATAAAAAACAGAAATGGAACAAAATGGGAGTAAATAAGCAGGGAAAAAAAGATGTTTTTAAAAGCAAAAAGATGAATAAAAGGAACGGAGAGGGAAACTGAGAAGAAAGGAGGGAGACGAGGGCCTGTTGACAAAAATGAATAAAAGGCCAGATGAGTGAGAAAAAGGAGGAAACAGGACAAAAGAGCAGAAAAGGGAGACAGGGAAGGAAAATGAGATAGGGAGGATGTTGTTGTATGAATACAACTTGGAACATCTGGCATGACTCCTCAAAAGTTCTTCGGCCTTTTGAATTTGTATGTTTAAGTGTGTGTGTGTGTGTGTGTGTGTGTAAGTGTGTGTGTGTGAAATGAGGGTATTGGGTGGGGGTTTGTGAGACTAAATTAGTGATGCACAAAGACACACCAACCAGGCCTGCCACAGTCACTTATATACGCCTGGATGGGTACAGAAAGAGAGATCGAGAGATCGAAGGTTTGAGGAAGAGTGAGATGGAGACAAAAAAGATGGGGAGAGATGGATGGAGAGAGGGGCGGAGAAAGAGGTAGAAAGAGGACAGATGGAGGGGAGGGGTGGGGAGAGACCAAGAGCGAGACACGGAGGGGAGCAGTCAGAGGAGAGATTTTTTTTTGATTGATTTACCTCGTTCTCCAAGGCCACTGAGTCATGTAATCATCGGGAGGATTTTTGATCTTCACTCTTTATGGAAGGGATGTGTCATTTCATCAGCTCATTCATGTGTCCGCTTGGCGGCGGCGGCACACATGAAGTACATTTCCTTTCCCCAGCTTGTAAATAGTACACATTATGATTCTCAGATATAAATAGAAATACTCATCAACAATATTTGATTTTTTCCTTTTCTCTATTTTTTTCATAACCTCTGAGAATATGGGCTTTTCTTCTTCAAATCTAAAAGGAATGTATTTCGCCCCTTTAGTTGCTAGGGTTTTTTTGGTGTTTTTTTTTTTTTTTTTTTTAAATCTCAAACTTGACTAGTGTATTTTCTGCCTGTTTTCCCTCTCTGGTGGGAAATACAATATACTTGCTTTTTAACCACGTCTTCGCTTAGGCATCTCCCTGCATCATGAACAGGGCAACATATTTTTCTTGAGGACGCCCCTACACCTGAGACTTCAGATCATAGAGAGCCACCAGATTTGCATGATGTAAACAATAAACATGGCAACACTCGAGGAAGTTTTCTTAAATGGCACCATCGTTGATGTTGACTATACGGCCTAAAATCAAGAACGTCGTGGCAATGGCGAGTATGTTTCTCTTGTTTCGATGTGAGAAACTGCAGTTGAAAATGACCACTTGTAATTTTGAACGTCAGCCAGATCATTTGATGATTTGCTCGGTGGGATTACTCCATTAATTATTCAGTACATGCAGTGAGCCTTTCAATTCCGCAGAGCGTCTCACTGTCAGCCTTTGCTTTACAACAACCAGCAACAGCTTTCAAGCGAGCTATACGCCTTGTCTTCAAAACTTTCCATCATTGTTGACGCTACTGGTGTGTCTACTCTGTCTGCCCCGGCACTGCCACTACCGTTCCTGTGCATACGGCATCTTATGGATGCGCAGAATTAATTTATGATGCTCCACACAGACACACAGACAGTTAAAAGCAAGTATATCTTCAGCCTTAAGGAGTCTTTGAATTTTTTATGGTGTTCCATCGGTTACATATAGTTCTAACTTTTGTTGCCTGCTTTTGTTGCCTTCTCTGTGTGTATCTGCCAATTATTTTACAATTAACAATTTTACTTTGATTGATAGAAGAGACCTTTTATATTTCATACCTCAGAAACTTCTAACAAGCATTCTGTCTCTCTCTCATTTTTCCTGTTGTATTTTGTCTCTTTCTTCTCTCTTTAAAAGTGTATTCTGTCTGGTCTTTGAGAACTTAACAAGCTTATTTTCCGCCTGTTTTAACCCTTAAGGACCCACTGAATAATTCATTGGGTTGTGCTCCCACTAGTTTGGCTAATGGGTCAGTCACAAAGCCATACATTTGTAAATGAGGGTAATCCACCTTTATGTGCCCCTGCGCATGTGTGCTGGGCAGTGTGTGTTTTGTATGTTTTGACAGGTCAGGCTATCAGGTTTTTAAGACAAGGAGTGTTTTGTCCAACAAGAATTTTGTGCTGCTCGTGTGTGTGTGTGTGTGTGTGTGTGTGTGTGTGTGTGTGTGTGTGTGTGCATGTGTGTTTTAGCTGTCGAGTGCTGAGTGCGGGAAGGATTTGTAGCCATGCTACCACAATGACCCTTTCATGCAAAGAACCTTGTGATTTTGTGTATGGTTGTGCGTGCATCCACATGTGTGTCTATGCGCCTGCATGTGTGTGTTAGTGATTTTGTAGGCCTCTTTTCTCTGTAACCAAATCTCTTTATCTGTCCTGAACAATAAGAGATGGAAGCCCGAAGGCACAGACACAAACGGGGAGTCGACAGACACAGGGACAGACAGCATAAGCAGAGAGACAGAAACTTACACAGACAGACAAACAGCGGTATAATTGAGGTCAGCTTTTCAATCCACCAGATGGACCATACGTCTTGCTGAATGCTCTGAAAATGATCTCTCATCCAAAGTGTGTGTTCTCACCTTTCATACATGCGACTGACACTCTTACAGCAATAGCAGAATTTTGCAAAGCTCCTAGATTACAAACATCAGCAGCATGCAGAAGTGAGAACTGCAAGCCAGAGCCAGGGGAGAGAAATGAGAGCAAAGCAGTGAAGTAGAAAAGCTTTTTTAGGTTCAAGATAAGAGCATATTAGGCCCGAGTACAGGTGGGAACAGACAAGCACGGAACTGAAACACTTTATTACTTTTTGATGAGGAAGGTTTTCAGCCTACAAGAATAAGTGAAAACTGGAGTGAATGACTGGAGTGTGGATTGGAAAGGTTGTTTCCACCTCTGGGAAGCTCAAAGACAGATTGGATTTAGATTAAATCTACTTAAAATACTGTACGGAAGTACTGCAGCTTTAGTCGTTGGTTCATCTATAACAGTAGTCAGCATTTTATAGACCTCTGTATTTAATGAATATGGAACATAAAAAAAGATTTAAGGAGAAGAAGAGAAGAGGAACAATGTTGAAAAGATGAGGAAGGAAACATTTACGAGTATAAAAATGGGGGCAAAGAATAGAAAAGAAGAAATGCAGCAAAAAGGAGAACAAGGAATGGAAACTCTAGTGATGCAGGCCTTGCTTGTTCACTGCAATAAGGACATCTGTCGGTGTATGGTGTGTGTGTGTGTGTGTGTGTGTGTGTATGAGAGAGAGAGAGAGAGAGAGAGAGAGAGAGAGAGAGAGAGAGAGAGAGAGAGAGAGAGCTGCCAGTCCCCCAGCTGTTAAACCAGATCTGACAGCAATCACACCCACACTCAAACTACCTGCTTTTTTTTGGGGGGGCATTTTGGTTTCTCCCTTTCTCTCTTTCTTTCATTCTTCTTCCCTCCCTTCCCCGCAGACGTGTTTGTTGGCCTCACCGACTCCTAATTTGATGAGTTTTCCATGGCTGGGGCCCCCAGTCCTTCGGTGTACGAGCTTGCATGAGGTTTTGGCAAAAGGTTTGAGTTATTACTGGCATTCTTGATCGGCTGGACATGCTAAGCAAAGTCTGGGTTTATTTCCCACAACTATTTCTCATATTTCACATGTCCCTTTACTTTTTTTTCCTACTTTTTTAATATTTTTTTTTTTACTTTCCTCACTCAACCTCTGAAGTGTTTGCATGGTGGGGACAGGTGGTGTGTTTTAGTGACTTGGTTTTCATCATGCTACGGTTATGAGCCAATTTCACAAAAACAAAAGGGGGCAGAGCTTTTTTTGGAACCTGAAAGTTCATTCAGTCAGTAGTGACAGTACACTCTGGGTGGTCTAGGAGGGGGCTTGGCTATCGTTATGGAAACGGTGGATGGTCAAAACATCTTACCATTACATATTAGTTGGATGTCAGAGACATCAGAGTAAAGCATTAAGGAAGAGAGGCTCTGGAATGTCACTCATTTACACAACACTACAGTCGACTGCAGTAAAAGGGACACTTATTTTAATGGTGTGTGTGTCGGACCCGCAGGGAGACTCAGTAGGAGGTTGGAAAATACATCTCACACACGCACACGCACCCACACACACACTCTCACAATCTCTCACACTCTCTCTCTCACACACACATACACACACATACACACACACACACAGAGTAAACGGCTAACAAATGAGCTGAGTGTGATGTAAATGTTTTGTCTTTTCATGGTCTTTTTATGTCTGTTGTTTGTTCCTGTTGAGCAGTCAATGGCAGCTCACACTGCTCCCTCTGCCATTCAACCTTTCACCCTAAACTTCAAACTCCCCAGAGACAGAGAAGAAGCCAAACAGGCTGCTTTCTCATGTGGCACAGTGAGTGGGAATGTGTGTGTTTGTGTGTGTGTTTGTGTGTGTGTGTAAATATGAATGGTCTTTCCAACCTATTTTAATTCCGTGCTTGTTTACCTAGGTCAGTTGTGGTGCATCAGGAAAGGGCAGCTTCCTGGTGTATCACAAAACGCAGACATGCTGATCTGAATGGAGGTGGACTGTTTGTTCCACTTACTGTCTGTCTGACCAAACAGATACAGAAAAGGACGACCTCTGCTATTCTGCAGGGTACAACTAGATGCCGAGTTCAACTTTCCTAACATGTTTATTTATTTATAGAAAGTAGATGCCTCATTATATTAACAACAAAAAGGGTGTTTGGATCATTTCAGAGCTGAATCTTAGGCAGTTCATACCCCTATGTTTAAAGGTTTTCAGCTGATCAATTCACCGAATGATTGACAAAGCATTTCAGTGCTAGATAATGCAATAACAAACATTTCTTGTTTTCTGTAGGAAACTTTCATATGAATATTCAAATTAGTCTTGTCTGTAGACATAGAGATCAGGAGAGAGACAGACTGAGATAAGATTCTGAATGGCTAGGTATTGCATATAGATGTCATCATGCCCACTTGTGCTCACAGGTAATGATGCCTCTCCCTTCATCTTTGTCTTTGTTTGTGTGGAAGTGTCTGTGTGTGTCAGGAAAATACAACCCAGGCAGACAAAGAAGCCTTGTTCCGCACACATAAAACATTTCAGAAAGCGTCAGTGCACCCGCCACAAAAGGAGAAAGCAGGGAGGTGTGCACTTGTGTGTCTGTGGGCGCGTGTGTGGCACAGATAGAGTGGTGGAGTGTTGAGTCATGTTAGAAGGTGAATGCTTGCCATTACTGTGTCATTGAGAAGCCAGTCTGTCTCCCTGCCTCTCTCACTTTCTATACTATAGATGTAAACAAAGCAATGGGTTGATTGAAAGGCCCAGTTATTTATCATATCAAAGTAAAAAAAACAAACAAACAAAAAAAAAACATAATAATAATAAGATAAAATTTGAAAAAAATGTTCACGACCACTCCATGTCCAGTGGTTACATCAGTCTGATGTAAGATACTGTCAATGTAGGCCCGAAAGATTAATTAAAAAAAAAAAAAACTGAATAAACCATGTTTCATCTCCAGGTTTGTTTGTTTTCTATTTCACTTGACTCGCACTAAACACAGCCAACACATAAATCTGAAAACTGGGCATGACCTTCAGCTGCTGGATTAGGAAGAAGAGGACTGCCCTCAGCTATGGTTTTCAAGCCACGGCATAAAAAAACAACAGCTGAAGCACCTAGAATAGATGAAAAAGCCATCGTCAGGTTTCCAATTAAATTATGTGTAATTCATAAAAGACAGCAGACTAAATTTCTGTAAGTTTTCTTAAATTACAAACTAAAAACATGTCTCCTGAGGAAATGTGGCAAGTCCCCGGGAATCAATCTCCATCTTTTTGCTCTGATATATTGAGCTTTTCTTCCCTTAGACTTAAATATTTTTTTTTCTTTTTTATTTAATTTTCCAAAATCTGTTGCCAGACAACCCTTGCTAAAAGGTTTAAGGTTTGGCTTATTGAACCATAATGAAATGATATCCTAACTATTAAAAATAATCATTACTTGCCAATTTGTAAAGCAGCTAAAAGTCTCCAGATTTGTCCTATCTCATCCCAACTGCTCTAAATTATCAAATACTGACACAAGTAAATCAAAGCATTAATTGCACTGCACACCTTGAAAATGCTCGAACAAGTCATGCCATGAACTTGCTTTGAACTTCAGTTAGATTGCTTTGACCCCTGGTCATGTCTCTAATCATCCTCCAAACAATTTACCTCAATCGATTTCTGGACAGGCTTCATTTCAAAAGGCTGTAGATCCACACAAGCCATCAGGGATCCTGGAGGCCACCGCTAACTCCCTGAGAGCGTCATCAGTGTCTCATAAAGCCTTCGGGTTTTACAAAATATTCAGACTGTAGCCAGGTAACATCACAGCTGGCTAACAAAAGCACAAAAGAGCCTTTGAGATTTGGTTTAAAGGCATTCTAAAAATAGGTGTGTTGCCTGAAAATCTGTGCAAAAAGGTGTTTACCCTCCTAGTGTGTTACTAGACACACCCAGTGTCTCTGCTCTGTCTCCTGCTCTCTCCTCTCTTTATCTTTCTCGCCTGCTCCCTCCCTGGATCCCCCGGGGCTGTTTAGAGGGGATCTGTGACAGATTCTGCTGCGTATGTGCATGTGGCACTAGTAGCTCTGGTCATAATGAAGATGGGAGATGGGGTTATTCATCAGTGGCCAAGTCAATGCAAGCAAAGCAACCAGCCCCCTGTTTATCTCCCTTTATTTACCTGTCCATCTAAATTATGCATCTGAATAATGACAGATAGAACAAAAGCCTCTTTACTTCAATTCCTAAACTCCTCATGTTTTTTATTGTCGTCCTCTATCTTACATGACTTTCTGCAGTCACAGGAGTAATATCAGTTTACTGTTTACAGTTCTGCCCATTAAATTTTACTGTTTTTTGCTTATACTGTTAATTATCAATAAATGAAAGATTTTTTCCTGCTATTCTTTCAATATTTGTCATTCTGGATAAGACCTTCACTTAGAATATAAAATTGCAAATTAATTAGTTCATATGTCAAATCCAAATGGGAAGACATTAAAAATAATTACAGCCTCATTTGGGAGTTCGTATTTTGCATGTGTGCAAATCACAGCTTACACTCTTTCTCTCGCTATATCAAACACACACACACACACACACACACACACACACACACACACACACACACACACACACACACATATACATTCACATAGACATCCATCTCTGTAAATAGGTCAAATCTCTTTGACCACAACCATTCAGGGATCCATTCAAGCATTCCGCCTTGAAGACTACAGCGATGCACACGTTCTCTCTCACACACACATACACCCTTATGAACACGCAAATAGAGACACAGCACATACATGCCACACATACGAACACAGACATACATGCTGCGGGGCTGCCATGCCTCCATTATTTTTCTGAAGTGGCTTTTCACTTCTATGGCTGTTGCTTGAGGGTGTGTGTATGTGTGTATGTGGATGTTTGTGTTTGATTGTGTGATACTGTGATGGGTGGGAGTTGCTTGACAAAGATTGTGACATAAACCATTTATAGTGCTTCCTGGGTGTTTGAGAGCAGGCTTGTGTGTGTGTGTGTGTGTGTGTGTGTGTGTGTGTGTGTGTGTGTGTGTGTGTGTGTGTGTGTGTGTGTGTGTGTGTGTGTGTGTGTGTGTGTGTGTGTGTGTGTGTGTGTGTGTGAGATGCTGACATCAAAGGCTCTGTCGGGCTAGTTTTGCACTGGGTACTTACAATGATGAGGAAAAATAAAAGAAAATGAGGAAATTAGGAGTGAAAACGTGATTGGTCAGGGGAAGTAGGATTAGAGTTTGGAAACCATTTCTTATATTTTGCTCTAATCAGTGAAAAGTAAAAAGTGTATGTCTCATGTGCATTCTTTGCATTAATGATCACGGTCAAAAAAAAAAAAAAAAAAAATCACTTTCACTTTCAAATCCCATATTTTTGGCTCATCTGACACATGCTGCTAGATGAACATAATTACCCCACGAAAAAATTACCCACCGGCGATAATACTTAAAGACAAAAACAACCACTGTGCATTTTTCTTACAAAAACAGCTCAGGAGCTGAATCAGCTCATGGAGGGAGACAGACAAGACGTGATGTTTTTAATTTTTCAAACATTCAGCTCACTCATACACACACACACACACACACACACACACACACACACACACACACACACACACACACACACACACACACACACACACACACACTCAAAGGCTGACCTGAAACCTACTACGTCATCACGTCTGGACAGCCTAAGGTTTCCACTGACATCAATGGATGTTTAACAGGTAGTTAAGAATCCAGGTATCAGAGAAAGAAGACAAAAAGTATAGAGAAGAGGCTTTGTGTAGAGACTACAGAACAGGCAGCCAATTACGATGAAAAATATTTTGCACTTGCAGAGTATTTGGACCCAGCTTGTAGATTCAGGATGGCAAATAAGGTAGATCAGAGAAAACAATTAGAAGCAAGGCAGAGTAAAAATGAAGGAAAGAGAAGAATTGAAGGTAAATGGATTTAACTTTGAAAGCAAAGCTTCAATATGTGCTGCCTTGGGCAGTGGAAATGTTCAGCTATGAATCCCCCTGCCTGTATCTAGCATTTACGGTAGAAAACATGTCAGCTGGGTATTTGGAGGCAATAAAAGTACAAACTAGAATATGCATAATTAAATAGCAAATTAAAAGCAGGAAAAATAAAATCAAGTAAGGAAGAAAAGAGAGGCTGTCTTTTTTTGAGAGACAATTCTAAAAACTGTTTTTTTTATCTACCAACAATAATAGAATAAATATACACATCGAGCAGTCATACACTCTATGAGAACAGCCTCGTATGTTCCACTGCTTTACCTTGAAATCAAAGTCATGTTAGGTTACTGTGTGTGTGTGTGTGTGTATGTGTGTGTGTGTGTGTGTGTGTGTGTGTGTGTGTGTGTGTGTGTGTGTGTGCGTCCTCTGGCAGAGGTCATAACCTTTACCTGCTGACTGTGTCTCCTCTCCTAAATTAAAAGACTGCATCGCATTACACATAGTTCACACACACACACACACACACACACACACACACACACACACACACACACAAGTTACTAACACTAAGCACAGATACACACAGCACATCATATTACCTCTATAAGGACAAAGCTACTGCAGCTAGCGCAAAGAAACTCAATAGGCTTTTAACATTAATTTAGCCTGGACAGCAGGGCTGACTATGGCTATACCGACTAGATCTGATAGCACATACAGAGAGAGGGAGAGAGGTGATTGAGATAGATTGAGGCTGACTTTACATTACAACCCTCTGATCGTACCATGAGACAGAAAGAAATAGAGAGAAACTGCTGAGAAGGGGTTAAGAATAATGTAAAGATGGGCAGAGAGACAGAGTAGATGAAAAGGGTGGCTGTAAAAGGAGAATTGGCTAAATATATTACAAGGGGGATAAAAAATATAGAGAGAGCTGAAAAGGATAGCTATATTGGGAACGTGGATCAATTCAACACATGTACACATTGCCAATGAAAGCAACAGTAAAATGGTCCAACGAGTTAGATTTGTTTCCAGGTTTACTGTACTGTAAAACAGTAAATTGTCTGTTTTTAGGCTCCGATGGCTGCAGTGTAAGCAGGCTGGCTGGCTGGCTTTTCTCACAGCCTCTTTTAGCATCTCTCAATACATCCTTGCGTACAAGTGGTCCACGTGATATATAACGTAACTGGTTGTTGTTTTTGTTCTTTTAGTTTTTGGCTTACTTTCACTGAATCATCCTCATTCTAATATGCTTATATGTATCTTTGAAAAACTGGCAAGTCATGTCAGCTCCCACCACAGCTTCCAAGCTGCCTCATGTGGCACGGATTATATGAAAGGATCCGAAGCCGAAATGAAAATACTGGCATTTGCTCGCAGCACTACATATTCGACAGCAGTTTGAGAACATGCCAAATTCAATTTAGTTAGGAGTTCACTGTCTGCCGCAGGTAAGGGGAAAGAGAGGGAGGCAGTCTGGAAGTGACGACGGGGATGGAGAGGGGGGAGACAGGGAGAGGTAATGAGGATATCGGGAGTAGCCGAGAGAGATAAACGAACATCTATACCCCCCCCAACTCAGCCACACTGCAGGGAGAGGCTGAAGGATAAAGTAAACATCCTCGTATTTAATGGACCTCTCTTATTGCTACTTCTGCTCCAGATTAGGATTGGACATAACTCAAGAATATTAGTGTGAGGGTGTGTTTGTGTGTGTGCAGTATGTTTGTTCGTGTCTGTATGTGTGTGAGTGGGTGTATATGTGTGTATATGGTATGATATGATATATAACATGTTTAGAAATTTGGGCTTTATGTACAGCATCACTGACAAATAGCCAAGTACAGTAGAGGAGAGTTCAGAAACAAAGGTTGTGTTTGTTCTATATGCAATTAGAAAACCAAATGCAAAGGCTTTAAGGCCCTTACACACACTTGTAAAATGTTCAGAAGTATCACCACTGGTTAGGGGGCAACTCATTACTTTCTAGCCATGTTCCATATTTCTCATCATCTTATGATAAGTATCTGGATGGCTATAGCCTCATGTCATTAAAACTTATATTTCTAACAGGAATGGGACTGAAACTGGCATGCATCCAGTCACACACCCACAACTATAACCTATGGGCCTTTCATGCTACACAACATTAAAATTTATGGATGCTTACAGAATGAAAATACCACAGTATCATCCATTTGAGCCAGTTTGATTCTCCTTGACATCAGGTTGACGGGCACCTGACGTTTTAAATGGATTGCCATAAAGAAAGAATTTTCCACCTTGAGGATCAAAAATATAAAAACGATGCACTGTAATCTTTCAAAAACAAACAAGTCATCTTCAGTGGTAAAAAAAAAGATCTTAATATACTCAAACCATTGTCACTTTATCTCTGGAAACTACTAGCTGAAACTACACCAACGAAACAACACTGTAAACAACTAAACAACTAAACTGAAAAAGACGATTGTAGCATCAAAATGACAAAGAGCACTAAAGGTACAAATGCCCTCTTCCATTGATAAGAGTTAATGCTGCTTGCTGTTACTCGGTTTAGCTTTCCATTACTTGTGTGGTGGGTATTTTTTGCTGATTTATCATTGCCACTGGCTTTCAGCAGATCTTAAAATAAACAGCTGAGATGCCATGAGCCCAGAAAAATCACCAGATGTACAGTAACTTTCAGTTCAAGCTACTTATTAAGTCTGCATGTTTTTCACAGTGCCAGCTTAGAACAGAAATCTGTATAGGGCTTTGCAGCAGCTCTTCTCTCTTCCTCCCCTTTTCTCTCCTCTCCCCCGATGCTTTTTAGAGTTGTCATTGGAGAGTGACCTGTATTATCTATCTCTGACTCTCTCTCTCTCCAGCTCTGTCTCTTTCTCTGTCTGAATGGAGATTTAGATAAGAGAGTCTGAGCTGCAAGAGAGCAGCTGCCGAATACCAAGAGACAGAGTGAAAGGGAAGAGAGAGAGGGGCCAGAGAGGAGCAGGGAGTCAGGGCCAGATTTACCGAGCTATTTGTACCTTGTTTCAGACTCTGGAGGCTCCAGCAGGTAGAGAGGCGCCTGTTATTTATCAAACAGGTGCACTGGGCTCAAAGGGCAGGTTGACTGTCATCTTCAGCTCCTCTTCCTTGCCATGAGTGGGCTTCACCTTTCTCCTGCAAACATTTGCATCCAAAGGAGGATCAGGGTGCTATATGACGAGTATTAGTGTGCCTTCGGCTGAATTCGCAAAGGCTAATGCTATTTCTGATGGTCACTGATTGTAAATTCTCTGCATCCTGAGAGTAGGGGTAAATAGCTGTTAAAATGGAGCTGAAAGATATACAAATCTCAGTGACAATAGAACAGTATGCAAGGGAGCTGCACTAAACTAGTTAAAAGACAAAAAAGCAGTTTATCGGAAAGAAAATAGAGAAGCAATAACACATGAACATAATGTCACAGGATTTAATAACAGAAGAATGGATGGGGAGTCGAGGCTTTGTAGTTTCTGTAGTGTCTGAAAGGTCTCTATCTTCTGTTTCTGTATGTATTTCTGTGTGTGTGTGTGTGTGTGTTTGTGTGTGTGTGTGTGTGTCTCATCATTTTTCAGGCTAAGGACCAGTTAATTGAGGACAGCTTGTCCAATTGGAAAAAGCAGATTTTTGGGTCAGTGGTTAAGGTTAGGGTAAGAGTTATGGTAAGAGGTAGGATTAGGCAAGTAGTGGTTATGGTTAGGGTTTGTGTAAGTTTCCAGAAAATTATTCCAAGTCCATGTAAGGCCACCAAAAGTGACCAAGGACATGTATGTGGGTGTGTGTGTAGGAGTGGGATACTCCTACACACACACACACACACACACACACATACACACGGTCCACCATTTAAAATGCCCCCAAGGTGATCGATGAGGTGGAGACGGAAATGTCATCTAGTGCTAATGCATTCATCACGACTCATCCAGCCTCATGAATTTCTCCTTTTGGTTTTCAATCATTTTTGCTCTTTTACCTCAAGACTATCTGAATGCGGTGATTCATAGGACTGACGGTGGTTTTCTCTGAGGAGGCAGGCCGAGTGTGCAGGCATCCAGCACTCTGACTCGACTCTTTAATTAGTGGGCAGGACAATGATAGGCTGTGTTTACATGAACCCGAGTGATGGGGTGGTATACAAAGAGATCTCCAATCAGTAATCATCAGAAAAAAAAAACAAAAAAACATTTACATAACCACAAATCTCAACATTTAAAGATTTCTATGGAAAACATTTTAGCTAAAAAAAAAAACAAGTCAGAATCAAATCTAGCTTCACAAGAAATATGGCTACTGGCTGTACTTTAAACTAGAAATAGCTTTTTCACTGTTTGGCTACTGTATATATTTGTAAAAGACATGGTGGACCAGTAATGTAATACATTATTGACCCCTGGAGGGAACTTTTTTCTTGCTCCTTCACCAAAAAACATGACAACACTGGATCAGCAGGAGAGGAGTGTTACACAGGGAAGAGTTTTTCAATATTTGGGTCATGATCCCACACAGGGTCACCTGGAGTCAAGGATGACTTCTTAACATATTGATAACCGAGTGATAAATTGGTAATTCATACTTTTAAGTGTGTAAATGGGATTTTTTTTAGCTTATAAACAGGAGTGTCCTGCTGGAGGACAAGTAGTAAACACTTTCCACTTTCCTGGCACTGAATGCTCAGCACGTCCTCAATCTGAAGGACTTTAAACCACTTAACCAACCTCGGAGCACATGAAAATGAAAATCAGAATTGAAAAGAATATCTCTAGGTTAATGTTCCAGAGATCATAGTGAAATTCTCTCCCAAGTATGTAAGTAATGTTAAGAAAATAATCTTTTCATTTATATGTGATGCAGTCTCTGTTTGTAAGATTTCATCTCAAAATGAGATGCAAGGTTTGCGTGACTGCTTTTTATGCTCTAAACAGACGTTCAGGAGTGAAATCACACTGCAAAGTCAATGGCCAGATACAGTTATGAGAGATAATTATATATTCACGTGAGTGTATATGCAAACTGCTGGCTGAACTGCCATGAGTAAGAGAGCATGTCATACAATAACAAACTATCTAAATGAAAATCATGACAAGTGAGGCAAGTCATGACTGAGTGTGCACGTACATACATAAGCGACCTGGCGATGCAGAACTGAATAGCTAAAAAGCATAGTTATTTTTTCTCCTGCCTTCTCCCCCCTCTCTCTCTATCTCTCTCTCCTTCTCTACATCCATCATCTATCTCTTCCCTCACTCTTTACCCCTCCTCTCCACCCATCTGTTAAATGGCTGCTGCTCGTTTCTCTGTCTCTCTCAGTCAACATGTCAAGTGGAATATATCTCTTCTGTTGGTAACCCACACCCAGCCATCATCAGTCTGTGTAAACAATCACTTCATGTGTGTGTGGATGTATGGCAAAGGTAGCATGGACTTTTGTATGTTTCCAAAGAGTTTGTGTGCACATGTGTATTTGTTTGTACAAGTGGTTAGCATATAAAAATGTATCTTAGATGTTTTGTATGATGTATTTTGTGAAGACTGACACTTTTTTGCCTGCATTTATTTTAGTATGAAAATTTGCATAGACATATTGTATGTATGAGTTTGTTTGTTCATCTGTGTGTGTATGTCTTTTTGTGTAAGTACAACTAAGCCGGCATACAGTGTGTGTATTTGTGCCCAGAATGCTTTTTAGCAAAGCTGCTGCCTTCCAGCTTTTATTTTTCTCCTTTCACCCTTCAGCTCTCTCGCTGTCTCTCCACCACACTTCACCTATGGCACAGATAATCTCTGTGCTGGTTCCCTCTGTCGCTTCTTGTTATACACTAGGTTACACATTACTGTCGAGGCAAATAGTGACGCAGGGTGCAGTGCGATTGTTCTGAAGTTTGCATACAGCAGGCAGCAATAAAGACCGCTTGTTGCAATAGCAGTATATAAGAAAGAAGCCTGTGGCCCCTCACAAACAATTTTAGCCTCTACCAACTCCCCTTCATGTTTATATTCCCTACTTAAAATTAGGTTACCAGAACTGCTCTCTGGCAAGCATTGCACTGCATCCTCAAATTAGTTTTCTTTGAATCCTAAAATGATGAGGTCGAATTCTTACATTCCTTATTTTATTTGGACAGTGATAAACAGGGAAAGAAGAAATTAGTAATACAATCAAATGTGAATTTGTGCAGATAAGAACCTCGAGGGGCTAATAAAAGCTTCTCACCTTAAAGCAGTAGAGAAGTCTGTGGCTATGAGAACATTGAGGGTGAAGTGTTAAGACTTTTAAATTACCTCACTAATTTTGAAACATGAGCTCCTTTTTTTGTAAATGAGCAACTCTGCCTTCTCCAAGGACGAAACTAATTTAGGAAGAAATCGATATGAGAAATATAATGAGCTATAATTCATAATAGCATCAGCGAAAGACAGTGTGGATGGCTCACAGGTTCCAGCCAAATCTGCTCATCTACAGTATGTTACCTTTAAATTACCAGTGGCCCATGGACATAAGATGCAATTACAAAGTCTAGACAATAAAATCAGGTCGCACAAGCTTCCTGGACTCCAATGACAAATAATTAACTTTTATTGCTACTAAGATATAAAGAATTAGATAATATATTAGCTTAGCTTTTGCTGCCACACTGGCCAACAGCAGATTTTCACATTTCTTCAATTTCAGCCAATGCTATCGATTTCCTTTATGAACTTATGTTAATGTATGGCATTGTACATTCATAATACTGTATTTGGCCCCAGTTCAAATTATTCTTGAAATGAGGATTTTTTTGTCAAATACTTAAAAAAAAACATCAATTAGTGTCTCTGGAAGAATGGGAGTAATTAAAAAAAAAGAAAATGAAAATAAAACTCTTTTAACTACAGCAGGTTCCCCATCTTGCCAGGGCCGTTCGGATCAAACTCACCTTTAAAAGGCATACGGCATCAACATGTCGCCCGGCGACCTTACACCCACGCCTGCTGTTTCCACATTCTGCAGATTTAGCAATAGAACTAAGTTGTGCTTTCCAGTGGCTGCAGTTCGGTTGAGCAGTAGAAAAATGATGCATTTAAATATCCATTTAAGTGGTTTAACGTGTGTTTGTAGTGAATGACAACATAAATACTGACCCAGATCATTGGCATCTTGGCATCCTAAGTAGGGCTTACGATTTATGGATTTGATTGATTAATTATCTCTTGATTTGTTAGTCAATTGACAGACAACTAGTTTGATAATCGAAAATTTGCTGATTTCATTTATCAAGCAGAACTATGAGGCATTCACAGGTTCAAGTATTGTCAGCGTTGTTCTGACTTTTTTTCCCCCTTGCATGCTTAGAAGTTGAACAGGGTAACACTGAAAACAAACTGTGTGTTCTTTGCCTGTACAAGACTAAAGTTCTATCACAAGCTACCGTCAGGCCTAAATTAACATCTCTGAGGGGTAGCACAGACAGCTATTTGTCTTCCCATACTTTTAAGTGAGTCAGTGTCTAAACAAAATAAATAAACCAAAAACAGTTTTCAAGGGTAGACAGGAAGTTATTGCTAGCCATTGGAGATGGACAAAAAAAAAAAAAAAAAAATGACTTCTATCTTTCAGGCTTATCTAACCACATAGTGCTATTTCAGAGCATCTGACAGAAAAGCAAGCTTATGTGTTCAGATGAGGAAGTGGAAAAATACTTGGCTGTCTAGAGCAAGTGTTGTAGGAGTAGTGCTATAGAGGGAGCAGGACGTCTGAGCTCAAGGATAAAAAAAAATAGGCCTATACTTAACAGCCAATTCCCAGTAACATAACTGCCCGCCACTTATACCTACATCTGCTTGTAGCATTTTATTTTAGACTCAGCAATGAGTCAGAGAGGAGGTGAGAGGAGGAAGAGGAGGAAGCAGAGAGATAGAGGAGGATGCTTGCCCAAAGATAAAATATAGAGAAGGTATTGTGTACCAAAAATCAGTTTAAAGAGTGTGGATAAAGAGGAGTCACATAGTTGAATAAGGTGGTTGTTTATTTTATAGACTGGTGCCAAATTTAGAAAGGTCATACAAATCCCTGACACATTGCAGGTCCAGTTCTGAAGCTGTTACTTTTTTCCTCAACATTCACCATTTTGACTGTGATTGTGGGTAAAAACATAATGCCGGGAAATCTGATCAATGTGTGTATGCTGGTGCGTGCATGCATAGTAACATTTAAGAAGTTCGTATACATTCGCTCAGTGAAATGTAATTTTGTGTGTTTGCCTATGTGTGCGTGCACCTGTGAATGCATACCAGCTCATGGATAATACTGACACAGCTGGGGTCCACTAGTCTCTGCCATGTGTATATGTGTGTGAGCGTGTGTGAGCATGTGTGTCCATGTGTGTGTGTGTGTGTGTTAATATAACTACCAGCTGCGCCCACTGTGCTGATCCTCAAAGCCGCTATCATACTCTGTTTGCATCATTTCACCACGGTCGTACTGAGAACACATGCTAGCAGTTACAAGCCCATATTCACTCTCACATTCGTGTACATAATCACTTTCTCACAGACACCCGTTCAGTGACGTTAGATATTATAATTACATATCATGGGTGGTGTAGGCTGATTTCAATCAGACGTAAGATTTATAAATTGAGTTTTGTACCACATGGTTTTCCATGAAGATGCTGTCACCTTTTATCTGTTAAAAGAAGCCACACAAAATAAGCTTTGCTCATATGCAAAGGGTTATTTTCAACTATAAGATGGTGCATATTAAACTGCTGTTAATTAGCACTGAGGAGGAAAGGGTTTGGTTGACAGACAGAGAGTCCTGAATGACAAGCACCTCCCAGTAACCATCCATTATTGTCAAGAAGGTCAACCAAGGCCAAAATGCTTCTTTCTGTGAAAAGGATGACTTGAGGGCCCTTGTACGTTTCTTCATGTAAAGATCATCTGTTGTGGTGTCCTATGAAGTCAGAGAGCAGTAACTGTCTAAAGAGTCAAACTGTTAAAAAAAAAAAAAAAAAAAAAAAGCTTCAAATCTCCAGTCTCAAATAAATACTAGCAATTGCTTTTTGCCTTCACAGGACAGCAGTGCTCAAATTTTCCAATTGGATACTATTGTGAAGTAAATCTTAGCATCTTGATTTAGAAACTAGATGAAACACCAGATTTTAATCCAAGAGAGTGTAATGTGTTTGGATGGAGCTCAGATAGAGGACTATAATCAGAATAATTATTCTGGGCTCACTCCAGCTTCGGGCCTTTTAGCTAATGACAGATACAAAACTAATGGCTAGATTTCAAGCTGTCTATTTGCATGTGCAAACGAAACATGTGTGAAAATGCGCACGTGTCCATGTGTTTGAGCAGGTTTGAATGCCGAGGACATTTGCAGACTGCCCCCCCCCCTAAAGAAAAAGAAAAACAAATTAATTTCTGATTCTAAATGTCTGCAGTGATGGCTTGTTGATGCCTGTTTGTAACTTTAGTAAGCTTGTTCCTGGCCATATCATTTCATACCTATTTTTTTTCCTTTTATTTAACACAAGAGAAAAGCACACACAACAACATATCACATCACAGCGGAAATATTCCACTCATGAAATGAAAGCTGAACACTTAGTGCAGGGGTTTGCCTCTGCTTTGTTGTATAGCACGAGAGAGTAGAATATAGCAGGGCTGTGCGAAGCTTTCAACATATAGATTCACATTACAACCTACTCTGATGCACTGGACAGTCCTGTTAGGGAAGCAAACCACAGACTGTGTAGTTTATGTTTATCGTAGCCAAAATAAAAACCTGTACTCCCCAGGTGTATATTGGAGTGAAGTCATACATCATAAATCATTTCAAATAATTTCTCTTGATTGTTTTCATTGCAGAAACAAACTATTAAATTTGCAGGTGTCTACCTTGTGGAAAATCACTCTTCAGATATGAATGCAAATTATCAAAATAAAATCAATACAAAATATTATCGCGCTCTGGAAGTCTGTGTGCTTGCAGTGAACCATGTACACAACACGGTTGTTGACAGTGGCCGACCAATCAATAGGCCCTTTATTCATGCACTGCACATTTCACTTGGGAACCAATTCAGACAGTGCTTTATAGTATTGACAGTATTGTCTCAGGGTCCCTTGCAATTGCAAAACACAGTGAAATCCATTTTCTCTCACATAACAAGCTGTCATTTTCTGGTTGGAATGAACTCAATCGCCTCCGCATACAAAGCAGGCAGATTTAGCTGCAGAATGAGAGAAAAAACAATTGCACAATGGTTGCTGGTATAATTCCACAGCATCACTGCTAATATCACAGAATAATGATTGGCGCGGGGGGTTCAAAAAATAGGCCTCATTTCTGAAACATCTGTGGTGTAGTTAGGGAAAAATGTAATGCATTGTTGCTTTTCACGACATGTGCTGTGTCAGCAAGTGTTGGTACAGATACTCTGATAAAAATCCATTTTTTTCTTCTTTAACAAGGTGAATGGAGTCGGTGTTCCCTACATACAAATCAGACCGATCTGCTACATGATAAAAAAGACAGCATGATGATGATTGGTGTTATACTAGAGGGATATAATCAAGCCGAATAATAATAATTCACCATAATGCTCTACTGATTATGAAAGTGATCTTGGTACTTCCAGTTATGCTAAAAACCATGACAATGTTGAGGGTGCTGTAAGTGTGATTACCCTGTTGCTTTCACTCTATTGTAATTAAAACGGGTAAATACACTCATCTTAATGTGATATGTTGAGAAAGAAATTGTGGAAGCTCATCACAGCTCTTCCTGGCAAGTATTTGAACAACTTCTTTAACATGTTTCAATTCACTTGATAACTTACTTGCAAAGAACATATTACATACATAATTTCACAGGAAAAGTTTAATAGATTTGAAAATAATTAAACACAACAGATAAGATTTTAATTCAGCATGTTTATATTTAGAGCAATATAAGAAAGGAAATGGCTTTCATCTGTGTTGGAAGTCACTTAGCATGTTCAAACAGAGGCACTTTTTAAAGCAGGGAGGTTTTGTCCAAATGCCTCAGGTACAATAATATTATACATCGCAAAATGTTAAGTTGTTAGAATGTAAAAAAAAAAAAATTCATTCTGGCTGTTGGTCTGAAAGAAATATAAAACAGACACATTAAATGTCTTACAAAACTCTTTTCTGCTAAAACTACTTCTGATGTAAAAAATGAAGGGGGGTTAATTATTGCAGAGTCTTGGTCCTCTGAGCTGTGTGATCTCTCACTGCACATTTAGAAAGATGTAGATACAAGAAATGTGGCAAGGAAGATAAAGGCAGTTTTTGGCCGTTTGATATTTAGCCATTGCAAAATTAAAAAATATTTCCCTCCCTGTATTTTTCTTTAATCTCTTCACTCATGCACCATCGCATCCACGTCATTTCTGGATGGAAGGGAACACATTCTTTTAGAAAGTCTCATGTTGCTTGACTGCTTTCTTTTGTGTTTCTTTTGCCCATGTTCACCCTGTGAAGGCCTGCACAAATCACATATTCATTTTCTGAAAAAAATCCTGCTTCACACTCATGCAGTGCAGCAGGTCTTTACAGCTGCACAGCATCGCTAGCCCTGAGCCGCTCCACTGGGACAGGCTAAGGCTAAGTAGCTTGCTCTAGGGCTTCTCACGGGTAGTTACTGATGGAGGCCAGAGCACGTCCTGTTCATTTTCCTGCCCTGATAACACCTCAGCTGATATGGGCAAGACAGTGGCTTCTGTTATAAATTTCCTCAAAACCCTCTGTGACCAATACTAATCTTCAAATCGTCCTACCTCTGGGCTCTGACCAAGACGCTGAGAGAAACCTCACAGTGGGCTCACGTGCTTTCAATCAGTATGAAAAAGGTGCACTGCTGCACATTTCTTTGCTCCATCACAGGACCACTGAAGTAACCATTATGTAACAGTTCCTGGTCATTTAAAACTGAGATTTATCAGAAATATGTTAGCTAAATACAACACCATTTTATCTCAATTGTTTTTTGTTTTTTTGTTGGTTTTTTTTTGGGGGGGGGGGTATGGATTTCAGGTGGTGATGTTAAATGAGGCTGTGGCTAAAGAGTCAATAAGTGTTATGGCAAAATCGCTGTTGGTTTTGGTCTCTTGACACCAAATGACACCAGTAGTGTTCTGTAAAACTGAAAGTAATGCCTCGTAGCAAAATTTACAATATATTTTATGACTGAATTTGTCAAACCCATTGGCTTGGGGTACCCTAGTCCCAATATTCAGTTTTTAAAGAAACCTTCCACCAAATAAAAAAGACTTTAAAAGTCTTAAGCACAAACTACCTACAGGCTGGTTCACTGTACGTCCAGGAAGCAGCTTGGTGAATTTAAAATAGTACTGGCTAAGTCAACACATGAATTAAATATATTTTATTTATATTTTACTCGTTCCAGTCATGCATAAGCACAGTGTAGTTGTTTTGATGTGAGCGGGTGAAATGCAGTAATTTTGGGAAGACAGTGAGGACAATATGAGCACTGCCTGGAACTCTCAAATCCCTACATTATCTCTTTTGGGATGCTGTCAGTCAGCTGCTGTCTTTGTTGATGAAGTTATTCAGTGGATTAAAAATGTTTTTTAACTTAGAAATTCATTATCAGAGCCCAGGAAAGGAGAATTGTCAGGAGTATCTGACAGCATTACATGTATTTTAAGATTACAAGAGATTTTCTTATCAAGTTGCATGTTTAAATTTGCACAAGATACTATTTTAGGTATTCTGAGTTATTCTATTTCTCAAATTCTCTTATCTTAAATCTTCATATCAAACCCCTCTCTTCATATTTGTTTTTTTATCCCCGTCTCTCTCTTAATATTTTTTCTAATAAATATTCTGATATAAACAAGCCACACATCTCCCCTCTTACTCTCTCCCCTGCATAATTGCATGCACAACATTATGAGATACACTGTACTTTTAATTAACATATACCTAATTACATCATAATTACATAAAGTATGTCTTTGAACCCTTTACTTCTCAATAAATGGTGGTTCTCACATTTGATTAATGTAAATTCCCTCTCCCCCTCTCCTCTTTCTCTCAGGCAGGTTTGCAGAGGAGAAAACCCTCATCGTATCCGACACCAGTAATGTGCTAAAGGTTTGTTCTGTCATTTTTTCCCTGTAGTGTGCAAGTGTCTGTAATCAAAGGGCCTGTGAATTGGCACTGACACATTCAGCCCCACTAGATTGTTTTGCATTCTGTTTTGCTCTCTCTCTTTCAGAGAGATAGACAACAATTGAGAATGCTTTCACTATATTTGTCTCTTTCTTTCTTTCTTTCTTTCTATTAGCTATTTGCCTGTTTTTGCTTTTGTCTCTCTAATGATCTCTGTCCTTCATGGTTAATAGAAAATTATTCATAATTGTTTAGCTTGTATTTGCCTACAGCAGCTTGTTAAAGAGGACTTGAAAATGCATATTTAATATGATCTCATGCCTGAAAATGCATCCTACAATGCATTTGCCCTCTGGGCACGTGTTCCCAAAGTCACCGTATCGCGAACCTCACATCTCCCATACTAAGCGTTTTTTTTTCCTTTCGCCTGGAAAAAGTTGAATAGATTAAAGGCAGATCTAATCGATCCGGAGTGTGCTTATCAGTGGCTGGCAGGTTGACAAGCCGATTTCCGAACAGCATAGTCTAATCCTTCAACTGCAGCCTGGAAACTGGAAAGAGACAAATAGGTAGAACGACTTGCAGACAGTAGGTCAGAAAAGAACTACAGTGAAAAAAATATATTACAGAATATTTTGATTGAACTGTAGCATATGACGCCATTGAAGATGACAGAAAGGTAGATCAATACACAGATTCAGGATTAAGGACACTAGTATCTATGATTTTCAAAAATCCACTCTTCCAACAGCCAGGACCTACACACTACTAATGATTCTGTGGATACAAACCCATTGCTCTTGATTTTGCTCTTCCAAAGTGATGAGTATATGGTTGTGTGACTTGCACCGAAAAAATACACTGATGAGCCAGAACACTATGACCTTCCTCCCGTACTCATCATTAAAATTTCACTCAACCTGTGCCACGGTGGCCCCTCTGTCGGCTCGGACCAGACAGGATAGCCTTCACTGCCCTCTCACATCGATGATGCGCCATTGCTGACTGCTGACGAGCCTTGATGTTTTGGGGATGCTCCGACCCAGTCGTCTGGCTAACGATTCGGCCCTTGTTGCTCAGGTCCTTACATCGGCCCATTTCTCTGCCATTCAACACACTGATAACAAGAACACTGACTGTTCACTTACCATCTAATATATTCAAGAATTTGACATTCATCTTTGTCATGAGATAAGCAACATTATTCGCTGTGAGAGATCATAATATTTTTAATATAATGTAGTAATGTCTTTTACCAGGGTTAGATCAATGCATTGGTTTTCCTGTGAGGACAATGCTTGTCTGTTATTAAAAATCAGACATTAGCCAATGAGTGTCATTCACAAGTGCTTTGAGGACAGTGTATGATGAACTTAATTTATCTATGCATTCATGGTGAAATTAATCAGTATGCTGTTTGTATACAGGAAACTTGTAAATTTGGGAGTCGATTATTACAATTTATGTACACTTAACACATGGACAATGTTATATTTGTCGTAATCCAATCTGCCTATCTATACATCCATCCATCCAACCATCGGTTTACATGTGTCTAATTAATCCTGGGCTCCATTGTCCTATGGCTTATGGTGTAAATATTTATTCTAGCTCCCCCACCCTGCCCTCAAATTAAGCTCTTGTGGAAACACTCTTGGGACTAGAACAGCAATATTTATAGATACTAAACACGGACAAAGTTTCAGTAACCGGAGGCTTAAATGTTGTCCTTTAAAACTCATGGCAGTCAGACATGAATGAAGACTTAAGCTCTTCCTCCATCTGGTTTTGCCTGGATTATGCTTTGTAGCCGCCTATGAAATGTGTCTTCATTGACATCTATTGATTCTGCTGGTAACTTATTACGATTCATGGTTTCAAAGGGTTTAACTGAACAGTGTGCTGATTGGATGTTTAACCTTTTGACCTCCAAAATGGGATCTGAGGACATATCCCATAATAGCAGGCATTCATCCAGATGACCCCCTCTGTCACGTTGGCAATTCAGCAGTAAGCAAACCGACAAAGAAATTCTGTGTATGTATGTGTGTGTGTGTGTGTGTGTGTTTTTAAGCTTTGTAAAAAAAGAGACATAAAAGGAACAAAAGTGCTTATCTGAACTGGTCTCAGGTCAATTCATCCCTCTCCCTGTGTCACTCAATGTAATTTTCTACCTCTCTCTCTCTCTCTCTCTCTCTCTCTCTCTCTCTCTCTCTCTCTCTCTCTCTCTCTCTCTCTCTCTCTCTCTCTCTCTCTCTCTCTCTCTCTCTCTCTCTCTCTCTCTCTCTCTCTCTCTCTCTCTCTCTCTCAGATTAGTGCCTTCTCCTTTAGGCCAATTGCTGCTAAAGGAAAGCAACAGATATATTTTCCTGCAAGTGTTCATGTGGCTGTTGCTTTGCATTCATGTTGCAGCCCTGGGCTATGTTTCTCTCTTATTTTAGTCTATGCCATTTTCACACACAGAGACTGCAGGCGGCCAGTAGGACTAGCACCCATTCTCTCCTTCTGCTTGTTGTGTTTTCTATGATAGGAGTAGATAGTTTCTAATTTATGCTCTATTTCAGTTTACAGGCAATTCAGCCACAGAGCTTTTCCTCAGCCAAAGGCTTGAGGCTTGGTAGAATTAATCTTGTCTGGTGGCAGAACTGCACACTTACTGTAAGCTGCACAATCCTCAGCACACCAGTTTAAAGTGCAGCGAGACACATGCTTGTAATCACAGCAGCTATGGCAAAATGTCCAAAATTAGTTCACACTTCTCTCCGATAGAGTTTTGCTGCTACTCTATATAACTGCTTTGGTTTTGTTTTCATGCAGATCATACATTCGCTTGACTTGTGCGCAGATTTTGAATGCATAAACTAGAGCGAATGTAATGCTTACAGCAGCACCCTTGCGAATTAAGTGTAACTGCAGTGTAGCGATTCCAAAATGAGATATTGAAGTGAGAATTCCCCTGAAACAACAGTGTGCTTCTGCCAAAGGTTTATAACCAAATACATCAACAAGCCAACCCAAAAGTTATGTGTTCTGACCTACTAATGATCTTATGTATTGTGTATAAGACACTTCTACCTCAAAAAGTGAGTCAATCAGGTCACAACTGCTCCTCTCTGCATTTTTGGTTAATAGCTTGTGCATTTGTGGGTATTCCAGGTCCGGAGTTCATTAGCATTTAGTAGTGAATGTGATTTAACAGTTCTGGAGGTTCATAATTATCGGTTATTTGTGTGGCCACATAATTTCAACGAGACTTAGCTGCAATGATGGATCGAAAAAGGGCAAGCAGTAGATATCAGGAGTCTTTGAAACAATGACCATATAATGGAAGCCTGAGATTGAATGAGAGCCTTTTTAATATTTTCTTTAAAGGAAACCAGTTAAAAGTTCAATTTCTCTTTATGTCAACCCCCCGCCCTACAGAACAAATACCTACAAACCGAAAAACTTAGGTGCAACAGTGATGGTTAACCCAAAAGCAGTAAATGCAAAGTGCAGCAGTTTCCAATATATATATATATATATATATATATATATATATATATATATATATATATATATATATACACAGTATTGACACTTTAAGTCAGTGGAAGGTGCAACGCAGTGCTGATAAGCCTTTCACAAAGGTGTTAAGCAGACTAGAAAAATGCTATTAAAACTTGTTAGTTAAAACTATCAGACTCATGTCTTTAGATTTGTGAAACTCATGGGTGTCTGGGAAGATAGATAAGGCATAGGAATTAAGGAGAAGATTCTTTTTCCTGGGATTTACACAAAAACACACTGAGTTAGTTTTAATGCCCTCTACCAGTATTGATTACCGAGCAGTGTGACTGATTGAGAGCTAGATATAGAAAAGCACACATCAATAAAATGCTCTGGAAATCCTGGGGAGAGTTTTAAGGATACTGACCTTTCCCACCCACACACAAACAAACAGCTGCCATCCAATTATTCCAGAGATCCAATGAGCTGCATCAGTGACAGTTTGGGATGCCAGAGAATAGTGTCAGTAAACCCAAAAAAAAAACCTTCCTGAGCTCTTTAAATGATTCAAGAGTTCTGCTTTGAAACTGATAGCAACTAAATATATATGTACATCAGGAGTTTAAAAGCATGTAGATAAAATCCATATCAAATCACAAAATCTGTTCTCTCCCAAAAAAAACAAAAGCTTATTCAGATTTTACTGTCCTTCCACCCCTTTCCATCACCTGACGCTGCCTTACTGGGATAAAGGGGCATGAGTTGTGTTTGTATGCTACTGCTTGTATATCTGCATTTCTTGTGAGGTTGGAGTTGATTGTGTGGCTATTTGAGAATAACAAAAAGGCTAAATTTAAACAGGAGGCAGGTTGAGTTGTTGGTGATGGCAGATGGACGGATGAAAATGAAAATGGCAAGAAGCAACATATTGAGCATATCTGAAACATCAATCCTTTAATGGAACCTTCATAGATTAAACAACTGCTGTTACTACTGGGATTTTTTTTGTTTTTTGTTTTTTTGCTTGCTCATGCTGCCATCACTTCTCTGGGATCATTTGAGGGTAACAGAAGCAAGTCACTACAAATGCTATCTGGACACTGGTGGTGGTTTCGATGCTATGATGTCTTTTGTAATGCCTGCGGTGTAGTGGTTTAAGATTATACTACTCTTGCACTCAGCCATTCGCCTTACTGAGTAAGAGCATCAGCTTAATGCCTAAAAATTATTGTTCGGTGCTGCATTTTAAAAGTTTTGGGGACAGACTCTTTCAACTTTGGATCATTTTAACTGCAGAGTGAAATCGAAATTGACAGGAGTTTTTTTTCTTTTTTCTTTTTTTTTCTGGATGGCACAGTAAGTGAGCAATAATGAAACTGCTTTGTGTATTGAAGCACTTGGCATAATGGCATAACTGCAGTTGAAAAACCTCTCTCTGACTGAGCTAACGTTCGCAAAATTTAAAATATATGACTGAATATCACTGACTTGTCTACACCTTAAGAGATTGGCCAATTCTAAACGCAAAAAGGTAAATGAAGAATTTTCACTTAAATACACAGAAATCTTGAAATGCCAAGCCAGTAAACACTTGTGTTTACCAACCCTACCAGTCTGCTGTGTTTTAAATAAAACAAAAAAACAAAAAAACACCCGATGTGGTATTTTTGAATTACTCTGGTTGGACTTATCTGGCCCTGTTTCAGATTTTAGTTTTTCTTCCTCTTTTAAACTCTCATTTTTCCTGGTTCCTGTGGGCAGAGAAGGAAAAATACCTGACACCAGTTTCATTTGACAAGCAGGGTAACCCTGTGAAGTCTTATTTAGGAGCAATGGGAAGCTATTCTCTGGTGCAGCACGACTTTGTGTAAAAATCAGTCCTAGACATTTGCTTATATAACAGCTACACAGGTGATGATGTAATCATCAGAGCTTTGGGAACACTGAATGACGAAATCAGGTAACAATGTTTAATTTAAAAGATTAAGGGATCTACTGTCATGAGAAAATGGCATTTCAGAACGGAGGCAAATTGCTTTTTGGGGGCTAAAAGGATGCAAGATATGGAGTTATCCTCCAATATGAGATTACAGGCTTGGCTTGATCAACCAAGCCTACTGTCACAAAGCCACCTGCACTGGATTTCTGCGAGAAGTAGAGAAACAATAGTTGGTGACCCAAATGTGATCCTTTTTATTGCTTTCTGAGCATAGATAAACCATTACTGATAGAGGGATAGACAGATAGAAAGATAGATAGATAGACAGATAGATGGCTCCATATACACAAATCAAATGTAAATATCCCATAAACATCATCACACAGCTCAGAACCCTGCTGAGCAATACGAAAAAAAAAGACGAAAGGGAAAGAAAGCGAAAGAATGAGCAGATAAATGTGTTTGCGGTGAGATTACCATGCATCATAAACCCATAAACCCTGCAAGGAATCAAGAGGGATAGAGGGGAAAGAGGGGAAAGAGAAAAAGATGGGGATTTTGAGAAAGAGGCAATTCAACAAGAGAGGGACATGGAGGGGAGAAAGAAGAGATGCAAATATGGATGATGGTTAACAGCTGAACAAGAGTCGAAAAACACAAAGAGAATGAGAGGGAGGAAAGTGAAGATCAGGAGGGAGAAGAGAGAATGTCAGAAGGCAGAGATACTGAAATACAGAGAGATAGAGAGAGAAAAAACAAATGTAAGCCCCTGAGGATTAACTGTCTCATTTCTCTATGGGGAAGAATGGAAAAAAAGAGGATTTCCACCTCCTATCCTCTCAGCTCTCCTTTGATATCTCTCTCTCTCTTTCTGTCTCATATTCTAATATATTTAGTCTCTATTCATCATGTTGGAAAAGACTCGCTGAGCTCGCTAAAGCATGAACACACATGGCTAACCTAGCTGGACACAAATCCCCCTCTCCGTTGCTCGCTTTCTTCCTCTTTTCCCCCTACTGCTTCACAATTTGAGTTGATCTCTTCAATTCTCTGTCAAAATGATCCATTATTTCTCTTTTCACAATTTCACTTGTTTGTCGTGGAATGGAAGGCACCATAAATTCCTTTTTACCTGCCTCTTCTTCTCCATTTCTCCATTTCTCTGCGGTAGTTTGGCAGCTGTCTTACTGTTGCATGGGGCCAATAACAAACAACTGTGCTCATCATTGTTGTGGTCGGTTTAACGAGCTTTGCTAATAAGATGAACAAGCTTCATGCTGCTCAGTTAATGGTACATTCACTGGCCCTCAGAAGCATAGTCATTTATAGTTTTCAGAGATTTCACTTGAGTGACACTGAACTGAAGCTTGAAGAGGCCGAGCACTGACATGTTTTGGACATGTTTCCATTTGTTTTAAAGGAGTTTTGATTCACTTCATTCATGGATTTGACCATTTTGAAGAGGTTATATTTCAGCCTTGTTTAGATCCTCTTGTCAAGAAACAGTTCTCCATGTGTGAGAATCACAGTAGCCATTACCATGCAAAGTTGGATGCTTACACACTGCCGTTGAAATGGGATAGAAAATAAACAGTTTCACCAGCTGTAGTGTGAAACAGGTTTTAAAGTGAATCTCAAGCCACTGCAGCAGCTTCTATACTCTCAGTACTTCCTGTTACCCCTTTCTCTACTCCCTTTTTCCTATGGCTACACTTTCCATTCCCTCATCTTTTTCCTTCTTATTATCTATTTTTGTATCCTCCCTTTTGCTTTTTGGCCGTTCTTTTCTCCATCCCTTCTGTAAATCTGAATTATATTCCCAAATGTTGATGTAGCTATCCTGCAGGTATCTATAACAAAGTGACTAATTAATACTTTTGCATATGGCTTTATTCATTGACAGGCACTGCTGCTAAAATGGTGCTCCATCAGTTATATTGGATAATCTTTAGCCTTAAATATAAAGACATCTTCCTGTCATTATAATTAGTCTTCAAACAGTCTCCGTCAACGATCTATACAAGCACTGGACACAAAGAAATACGAATTGTCTCGAACAGAAGAATCCCGAGGTTGTTGCATTTCTGAAGAAGTACACGCAAGGTTCGGCCACAATGTACTTATGGCGACCTTAGAGACTTCAGTGCAGAAATATAAATCCTTCTTTATGTTCGCTTTACAGCCTCATTTTTCTTTTCTTTTTTTCTTGTGGTTATGAAGTCTCTCCCTCTCTCTCTCCCTCTCTCTCTCCCTCTCTCTATCCTACCTTCCTTCATTTCATTGTGGTCGTCTGTCCCTGCTCCCCGAGCCTTTAAGAATCTGAAGTATTTTATTTTTCCTTTAGCCTCAAATCAATTCCAGACGCCACTGTTTCCTGCCCCCCCACCTCTCTCTTTTTCTACCTCCCTTAGGGGCTACAGACCAAAACCACACACACACACACACACACACACACACACACACACACACACACACACACACACACACACACACACACACACACACACACACACGCACACACACGCATAGACAGAAATGGAGTGAGAAAGACAGAGGTTGCATGAGGCAAAGAGAGTCTCAGGTTCTGCTTGCTTTTCCATAGCATAAATTCCTCAAACCTCTTTCCCTCCTCCATTCCTCTTCCAGGAATTGTGTGTGTTTTTGTGCATCTGTTTCTATGAGTGTGCAGCATCTTTTCCCTATGACTATTCCCCTTTTTTCCTCTTTAGTTTGTCTTGGCACATCTCCTGTCATACTGATCTGTCTTTTTAACTCCCAGATTAAAAAGTGCAGTGACACTGTCATGAATTTCCTGTGATGGAGAGTATGTGTGGGTGCGCGTGTGTCTGTGATCTATGAACCTCTGCAGATGTCTTCAAATTGTTTTTGGAAGTAATTCATTCATTATCCATTTTGGATGAGCATACACTCAAAGATGAAGACTGGATGATTGATTCTGGATTTTCTTGAAAGCTGTGCAAGAAAACACCTGGCTATGTCTGACAGTATTGAGACACTTTTTTCAAAGTAAGAGATAAAAAGTAAATGTGATAAAAAAGAATGGCGAGAACATGCAGCACCATGTGATTATCCATATTCATATTCCTTTCCTAAGTATACTCTGAAAGTTGTCTGCAATAATTATAGCATCATTCTAACGCTGTAATGCAAGGCTATAATTGCCATGGTGGATCCTACTGGACTGTGACAGAAGAAAGAGAAAGAAAAAAAATGAGCAAAAAAGGCGAAAGTAGGAGAAAGGAAAAAAAAACTATATGAACAACTGGAAAGGAGGAAGAAGGAAAGAGTAAGTCAGAAATGAATAATATAAGTGCCAGGTGATTAATGATGCTCTTAAACACCACATTCATAAGGTTTCTCTTTAAGTAAAAAACAAGTCAGTTCAAATATAGTTGTTAGTACAAAACATTTACACAGCCTTGCCTCTCTTTCGTTCCTTTTTTTTTTTTTAATTTTCACTCTTTTAATTCTAGTGTTGGCCATTATGGGAGATAACTCCTCATAATTAACTGCCAACATCCCAAATGCGGGGCTCATTTTCTTTTTTTTCCCAATTGTCAGCAGTGGAAACCCTAATAGTTACAAAGTTTAAGCCCATGAAGAGGACATTCCCATGCAAACCATTGGCCAATGAACAACAGTCAGCAGGATAATTGGGGCTGCATTGTCTTGCCTCAAGCTTAACTGCATCTCCCGTTGTTTTACAGTCTATTTCTGCTGCTCATTTGGTAGAACACAGAGAGCGGATTGGTTCGGTCATCGACTCTCTTTCAGCCCAGAGGATCTACTTACAAAATGAAAGGCCAAATCAGGAACAGCACAGTGACGCACCCTGCTGAAACATTCACCCCATTACCGCCACTGTTTATGTTTTCATTAGGTTTCATTGCAGCGAAAACAATATCCTTCTTCCCTGAATTTCTTATCTGAGCTTTTTCCTCAAGGAGGATGTTAGGTATAGTTTACATTTTTGTGAATGTTGAGTAGAGTAGACCTTTACTTTCTGTTAAAGTGGGTTCCTAAAATTACAAAGAAAAACATTAATTTCAATATTCAAGTTCTGTGAAATTGCATTTGACTGGATAAATTATGAATGATGTAAGTACACAAGAAGCCAGACATAGACGATAACTATGCTCTCCATGTGGAAAATACTTATGCCCTGCATCTGAGCTGAGCACTGATTAATGCATGATATGAAATTATGAGGCAGCTGTCTGTACGGAGGTCACAGTGATATAAAACAGCAAAGAATACTGGTCTTACAATCTATTAAAAGGGAGAAAAAAGGTTTGCCAAATGATTTTTAAAAAGCCATGTCTGTCTCATTAGCAGAAAAAATTGTTCTGATTGCACATAATTTTCTGCATATTATTTCCATACAAATTAGTGTGATTCTCTCAAAGCACTTTATTTCGTAAAAATAAACAGTATAATTTGGCTCTGCATGTGAACAATGGCAGAGCTAATTAGGTGCTAGTTAGCTGAATGCAACAAATGGAAGTTTGTGTGTGCTGTCAGCACATTGGTTGTCTTCTCCATTAGCAGCTTAGTTTATTTAGTATTCTTCAAATTAACATAACATGCCTCAACTTTTTTTTTGGTTTTGCCAATAGCAATGTCAGAGAAATTACTTATTGAAAATACTGTTAGTGTAATATTTACTCTGCTAAAAGTAATTTTGCTGCTAATTACTTTTTCAGTTCCATAGGATCTGTATCAAAATAAAACAAAATACACTGACAGTAATAAAAGAAAAACCTGAGGTGGCTTCAAAAACAGGTAACAGACTACAAAATATGTACAGAGTATGTATATCTATCTATATCACTGCTTGTCCACAGAACAAAGAAAATTGACAAGTACAGACTGATGACACTGTGCACAAGTCTGTAGTTTACAAATATTACTCAGATTTACCTTTATACACACGTGGCTGCGATGTGACTGACATCCAATGCAGTTCTGTTACTGAGAGCCATAAAAAAGGAGAGGAGAAGAAAATTTGGGAGCCACATCTTCTACAGATGACAGACACTGACTGAGGGATCATCTCTTCCTTAGTTTAACATGTGTTCAGCTGTTTTCCTGAAACCCATGGCCTGTTTCCTGCAAGTGTTTCCTGCTTTCTAGGTCCAAAAAAACACGTCATTTACCAACTGTGCTCACTCTTCCAAGCTAAGCAACTCCATATTCACTCAAGGGGATTCCGCCCCTTTCCACACAAGGGCATAAGTTTCCTTGTGGGAGACGCCTCTCTGTCTCCTAAAAGGGAAACAGCTCGGCCTCACAGTGGAAAATGATCCTCCTCAGATGGTTCTCTCCATCAAAAACCTATCAAAGCTCCATGACACAAAGCGCATTACCTTTAGAGAGATGGATAACAGTTGACTAATGCTGGTCCCCACCAGATATACTGGTGATGTATGCCTAACACGTTTCGCACTGCACCATGCACCTTTAACTGTGGTATTATCAGAGACAGTGATTATGGTACGTGCAGTCGTGTCATGTCCCTTTGGCTGGGCTTTGTACTGTGTGTCATAGATTCAAGGAAAGAGGAAAAAAAGTACAAAGGCTCAAATCTAAATTTTTTTTCTTTTGCTCTCTTCCCCGTCATTTCTGTCGCATTCAACCGTCTGGCAAAGCAGAAAATGTGAAAAAAGCATAAAGGAAGACATAATTATGAGTTGCAAAATCATTAGATTACATAATTACATTTCCTAATACATATTACTAAAGTTTCCTCATTCTAGATAGAGACAGCATTTAGAACATTTAGAACTCCATTCTCTTTCATGTAAACCAATGTTAATGATGTTGAAGTGAGGTTGATTAGACTTAATAGTACATGATAAAAGCACATGAAGAAAGTTTGAGTGTGTGAGTGTGTGTGTGTGTAAACAGGAGACATGGGGTCTTGCAGTTGGTAATTAGCACTTGAATTTCACTAATGGCTTAACAGGAGTCAGCAACCTCTACCCAAACACACAAACAAACACACACACACACACACACACACACACACACACACACACACACACACACACACACACACACACACACACACACACTAAAAAGTCCATAGCACGTATAAAAGACACAGACATACAATTATGCATACACACACATACACACAAGCCCATACTGCAAAGACTAACTCTGCAGTAACTGTGGGTCTGTGACTGTGCGTGCGTCTGATGGTGTTGCTAGCCTCTCATTAATACCTATTTTCGCAAATGCTGAGAAAGCGTTGCAGCTCTTTTGTGGTAACCCCCCCCCCCCCACACACACACACACAGGCCTATTAGTTCCTCTAATTGAAAGGCAATTAAGCCTCAGGTTTCGTTGCGCGACCTAAACGCTGGGTGTCTGTTTTCAGCACCACTCTGTTTTTAAGCTTTTAACAGACCACAAAGAGCCAGCCACTGAAACGAGACACTCAAACGTGCACTTTGATACACTGACTCTCTGCCTGTCTGTACATCTTTGGGTTTCTCTGTGTTGCTCTGTGACTTTTTAGTCACTTCTCTTTCTCTTCTTCTCTTTTTAGAAATCTAATGCATTTGCTTCAAACCAGCAAAAAAAACACACACACACACAATTTATGGTGTAATCTTTGTGACATCTCAAGTTTGTGTAAAATTCACTTGACAGTTGTTGGACTGAAACATGAGACCCCCACTTACCCACCCACCCACCGCCATTTTTCCTCCTTCCTCTTTCTCTCTGGCTGGATTTTTTCATCAATCTCTCATCTTATCAAACCTCTCCTTGCAGAGCGTGTTACTTAAAGAATCCAGGCATTTAAAAAGAAGGAAAACAAGTACAGTCCACAGCTTTGCATCTACAGCAGAGTTGCTTGGGGATTTGTTTTGGAGAGTAGGAGTGGATTTATAGAGTAACAGAAAATCTCATTTTAAACCTCACATGACCCCCTTTCTCATCCCAGCATAAACAGAGAAAGAAAAATATCACATCTGGTTCAAATAGCGTTTAGGGGTATAGAGGGTCCGAGGGTTGGAAGCTCTTTCTCATATGACTGAACGGTTACAGGTTTATTCCTGGCAATAGCAAATCATTGCGTGTTTGTGATATCCTTGAGTGCATCTCCTCAGGCAAGATCTTAAACACATACAGCAGTTGTGTAAGTAGCAAAAATACTGTACATGAGTACGCTTTCTGATCATAATAGAAATACACAAAACAGAGGAATGTCTTGGTCATACCTATTGTACAACAATGCAAATCTACTAAGAGTAAGATATATTATTTGAAAATATACAGATTTTATTATTTCTTTAAATCTCAGCTTTGTTATTTCCCTTCCTCAGATAAATTCAAGTACTCTCATACCGACATCTCTGATCATTTCAGAACAGACTAACCACCATACCAAATAACGCCAAATTGGCAGGAACAGAGGATGATACAGTGGCTGTGAGAGCACAGAAGGGACAAATGTCACCTCCAGGCTGCGCTGTGGAAAAGAACAACACATTCTAAAATCCATTTCTCGTTCATGTTGGCCGGTTAGCTAATTCAGATATAATCCTTCAGTGTCGTTGCCTGGGGACAGTTGACGTTCATTGCAGTCAGATCAGAGGAGGAACAGAAAAGTTTCCAATTGTGTTTCTGCATTCATACTATAAGGGACATTTTGGTAGCCATGATGTATTTAAATTCTAATCATAAATTATCATTTCTTATCACTCCCTTCCTTTCTTCTTTAATTCTCATACGGATTTACCATTTGTACACATTGCGCACACCTGGTACAGTAAGATTGTTGTTTGCTGACAAATCCCTATCTTCTGCCCAATATGTAGAGACAGGGAAAGTATGAAAAGGCACACACAGCCAGCTACATACACAATCTCACACAGTCTGCCAAGGCAGATGGGGATATATATCACATTCGTACATGAATGAATCACCTTTATTACTACTGACCCCTAGAGAGAGAAGCAGAGAAAGTTTGAGTGGGGGGGGGGGGGGGGTCAAGTCGTTTTTTGTTTATTTCATTCTGTATAGTTTCCAGGAATTTCACAATGTTATTATATAGCTGCTGTTGGAGGTTTGGCTCACTGAGGAGAAACAAAGAAATAAAGGCAAAATCCAGCCAGAGACACCGACAGAGGGAGCGCTGAGTCAGAAAAAAAAGAGAGAGAGAGAGCAAAAACAGCCTCCCACATGTCTAAGATAGACACAGACAATGAGTAAAATGAATCACAATGACTTGAAGGATCACTGAACTATGGGTTTTAAGTACCGCTTTTGACCTGGAAATTATTTTTGTAAAGGTCTATTTGTCAAAACTGTGTGTCTGTGTGTCAAACTTACTGCTTTACTTTATTCTCTACAGACGACATCCATTGCTTGTCTGTCCATCCAGAAAAAGGGATTCCTCCTCAGGTACTCTTCCTAAGGTTCTTTCATTTTTTTCCCAGTTAAAGGGTTTTTTTTGGAGTTTTTACTACTTCAGTTCAAGAGTCTAAGGACCGACGTTGTTGTATGCTGCAAAGATTTGGCCAAAACGTTTTATTTGTGACACTGAGCTATTTATTAAGATTTTATTTGACTAAATATGAAATTTGACTAGAGAAACTGTAAGAAATATCTCACAATGCCAAGTAATTTCTGATCAATGCAGTTCAAAAATACCACAGTAATTACTGCTAAGCAGCACAGATATTAAACTGGTAGCTGCATTTTTAAAAGTTAATATTGTATATTCACAACACTGTTTATCAGTCTGCATTGGGGAAAACTCTGAACCACGCAAAGAGGCACATTCAACAGAGTTGGAGAACACACCACTGATGGTTTTTATAAGGCTGCGAGGGTCACACCTGTCCATGTTGGCAGTGTCAGAAAAGGTATTAAAGCACTAAGCATCATGTATGCATTTTTCAGAATCCATCTTAAGTCTCATAGTAACACAGCTTGAAAGTTGATGCATTTTCTGTTTTGCAGAGGCTGATTCAATTCTGCAGCAAGCTGTAAGACTCTATGTTACTGAAAAAATAGGCAGGTTTCAGATTTCAGCTCCAGCTGCAGAAATTAAAACAACCTTTGATCATTTAGCTAAAACAGAAGTAATGGGAAAGGCAGTATGAAAAAAACAAGCCAGATAATTTTCTCCATTGATTCACAGTTGTTGAAATACTCCTATGCGCTTTGTTTTGGTTCTGGAGTTAATCACTGTGATTGCAGCCGGGTAGGCATTACTGTTACTCTCACTGAAGAGGCACAGCATGAGACACAGCCACAGAAGGAGAAAGAGGAAGAAAGAGAGCTCAACAAAAAAAGAAGTGCATTTTCTATCCACCATCGATTTACCTACTCAAACAATCTTTCACTGCAGTCCCAGATTGTCTGATTAGAGTGACTGTTTCCAATCACTGTGTTCCATATGGTAATGGGGATTTGGTGCAAAGTAAAGGAATGCAGAGATGAAGGAGATTACAGGACTGATTCCAATTGTTAACTGCCAGAAAATGACTTATTCCCTCAAGAACAAAATCCGAACAGACTTCTCAACTTTGAGTTTGTCCTACTCGTCACTTTGCCCAATAAAGTCTGCAGACAATCACATAAAGACATTAATATGGTGAAAGACTCATTTAGACTCGCCCAAATGGAGAGGCAGGGTTACTCATAATTAAATGCACAGGGTTTGATTGGTCGGTCAGTGAGGATATGGCAGCCAGGGGGTGAATGTCACACTGCATCTTTTTTGACCCCACACTGCTCTGACCTCTGTGAGAGAGAGACAAACACACACACAAACACGCACAGAGTATGTACCCTCTAATGTTAGCCAATGAATCACAGTAGTCCAGTCCAACACTTGAGTCATGGATTCACAGCAATTCTTTCAAGCCCTGGGGAATGGTGCACATGCACATTCAAACACACACACACACACACGCTGTTCACTCGTCTAATATGACTCTTGAGACATGTATTCAGACAGAGGAAGTGGTCTGGCCAAAAAGGCATGCTCGCCCTTGGGAGTCATTACCATTGTCTGTTTCTGTGTTGTATTCTTTCCCCTCACTATTTTTCTTCGTCGCTCTCATTCTGTATCTATGTCAAACAAAAGAATATTACATATGCACCATGTAAATGATTTTCTAGGGTTCCTGATCCATACAGGCTGATGATGCTTTCACAAAATACATCCAAACTCACCAAATGTGTCTCCTTTGAGTGTATAAAATGGAAACTGAAGTGACAGGAAATTGAAGGTGTTTCTTTTGTGAGGTGGAAACTATTTTCTAGCGTTTGCCTTATTTGAATTTGACAGCAGGGTAATTCCATTGCTCTCTAGCAAGTCACAAGTTATCATATTCACATTTCTTAGCGGTCACTCTGTACACTACCATCAATCAATTTTATAAATGTTGTTTCTTATACGTGTTGGACTTGACCCATATCTGGCAGATTGTGAGACAAATGCCATGTGACCACTACCAGGGTATCAGGATCCTGGTGAAAGCAATTTATTTTAGACTTTTTTAAATTTTTTTCTTGTAAAATGAATCTGACGCTTAATTTGACACATAAATGACAGTTTGAAAGCCTGTTAATAGGTTCTGCATAGCAGATGCCAGCTCCATGCACAAGAGGTTCACACCAAGGTTTAGAATTGTTTTGGTGTCATTGTTCTTAGGGCTTCTTTCAAGCTTTAGTTCATCCCTGTTCAAATTCACAAAAGATTTCACCTGCGTGTGACAGCTTCCAAGAATAGATATTCCTGAGTTTTTTGTTTTTATTGTGTTGTTATAAATTGTAAGCCCTTTCTCAGTGTCTCAGCTCAAATTTGGCACAGTCTTTACACCTCTTTACACAAGTTAAGGGGTCTCATTTTTCATTTTGAAGTATCTGTTAGGCCTATATAGTTTTGGGCAAGATTATCCACACATGATTGTGTCTCTCCCCTACTCTTTTATCTCATCTATTTTAGTCTTCATTGTTGTAAATTTTTGTCACTCATTTCACTTCCATAATTCATTTTTTCCTCAAGGTAATGTCAGTGTAGCCCCTGATACTCTGTGTCGTATCAAGCAGCCATCTTGTTGTTGGGGGGCAGGGATGAAACTTTGGGGCTTTTATAAATAAACAATAGATACAGACACACATCCATATACAGATACACAAAGAGATACACATATCCATCAGAGGACTCAAGGATAATTAGCCAGATGATGAGCCGGTATGGGATTAACTGTCAACACTTCCTGGTTGGCCAGTCATGTGGTCAGCAGGAGCCAATGAGCCCTGGGGGAATTTTCTCATCTACTGAGCTACTGAATATTATACACACACACACACACACACATTCACATACACGACATTTATTTGTATGGTTCAGTTATTAAAACAACAAGAGTACAGTCCTTGAGAGCAACAAGAAGGATTGTCGACCCAACTACAGCTACAAAAATGAACTTGTTACTGCCATAATAGAGGTTTTATTTGTGATTTAGCTGTGGGCAAATGATGCATTGATATCTAACCAACGGGCGACAGAGAGAGATAAATGACATATACAGTAGATGTGATGTTAGTGTGAGACAGTTCTTTGACTTCCATCTTACATAAAGCACAATTAAGTGCATTTGTTTCCATGTGCATTTGTTTCCTTTCTTGTCTTTGATTTCACCTTGTATTATATTGGCAAGAACAGCTAACGAAAGTCATCCTGATTATTTAGCCATTCAACCATATAATTGTTACTGTCCTGATTTTGAATTCAGCGAAATATTTTACTGCTTGTCACTTTTAGTGCTCTGCAATTGCACTAGTGTTAAAATGAACTGAAATGACCATTGTTTAAAAAGCAACCTCTTGCACTCAACAAAAAAAACTGCAGCATTGGTCATTAACTGCACAGTAACAAATGGATGAATAAAGGCACCGCTATACTGCTGCATAAAGTTGGGCATAAAAAGTGTCTGTCTTCAGGGTTCATGTCCCTTCTCCGATCAACATCTAACATGGATTTCCTCATCCAGACACATCTGAACCCTACCATAACCATGAGTCTGTTAGACCAGAAAAAAACAAACAGACAAACAAAATGCGACCCGCTGGTACTAAACGCTGACAACAGGAGCTGAGCACACCTTCTCTGTTCTGTTAAAACTGTCAAATTGGATTTTTAAAAATGCAGCAGAGCAGAGCTTATGACCTCCGTATGACCGCCAGAGGCTTAATCATCTTTAGTCCTCCATTCACTGGATCTTGGCACCATTTGATTCATTCCTTCATTGCTCCCATCAAATTTATTTTACTACATGATCATATGCCAAGACTTTTCATTAAAATTGCACTTAAGGCATTTCATTGACATTCATCTAGAGTTTTGTGCAGTGAGCAAGCAGTTTCTTGCTTCACAGTTCAGGACTGATGATGAACGTTTTGGATTTTTTGCAATTCCAATTTCACCCTTTTCCTGCTGATCCAGTCGACGCAAAGATGTCTAAATCATTGGCTGTTCACTGATCAGTGTGATGTTTAACAGATCAAACAGATACCACCATAAACAGGATCTGAGGGTCATGATACTAATTCTGCCTTTAATGACTTTCATACATCCTCATATTTGCGTCACGCTACTTTTATTACATTTGAAAAGGCTGTAAACAGACCCAGTGTTGTGCATGAGCTGTACTTCCTACACTGAATCAGTCTGTGTCTAATTGAATTAAAGCAAATGAGTTTACAGACAGCATTGTCGGGGTAATTACTACAATGTCCTAATCAGTACAACAACCATTTAAGAAGTCAGATGTCCGACCTCTATAAATGTCAGGAAAGAATGACTACAAAACCATTTGTTGTTTTTACTGTCAGTGTTAAATTGATCACATCTGTAAAAATGACTTTGTTTGAAGAAGCTGAAGTTTTATTAAATTGAATTTAATGAATTCATAGTTTTTTAAGCTGTATTTGTATTGCTTCGATGGTTCCTGATCAAGGTACTCTCTCCTCTGTTCTCTTTTAGGCTCTGTGATTGGAGGAGAGTGGGAGTACGCTAACTTTGAGAAGAGCAAGAAAAAGAACAAGGAGGAGAAGAAACGCAGTAACGTGAAAGACTGTGATGAGTATCTGCAATACCAGTGCCCATCTCAGCTAATGAATTAAAGGTTAATCAACAAAATTTTGTTAGCAAAAACAGCATATCACCTCAGTGGGAGCGGAGCTCCACTGAGAGGAACCAGAAAGTAGGTGGCGGAGTGAAGTGCACGGTTGTTCAGGTTGGACAAGATGGCGATGCTGATGATGAAGCGGCAAGGCCTTGGTCTGCTGAGGACCTTCCTGGTGTTGGTTGGAGTTTCTGCGCTCTGTAGCGTCGCCTTAGGAACCCGGAAAGGAAATGCTTCCTTAGATCAAAGAAGCTACAGACACAGACATCCAGGTGTGGCAAAAGCAACCACGTTTCCTTATCATATGTCTTTATCATGTGTCATGTAATAGGATTTATTTTCTTCCTCTGGCTGGTTCATACTCACTGTATAACCTTACACTGTAACTGTGATGCTTTCTGAAATACAATTTTGCTTTCACTTGACATAACACAGTTGGCCAGAAAGTTACTCATGGTCAAAAATTTACCCTTCGTGACCATGTGTCCCTTTGCACCATCCTGACAGTCAATTAATTTGACATTTACTTTACAAGGATGTTACCCAGGTTTGATTTTACCCAGCCTTGAACCAAATGTTAACTTAACAAAACATAAATTTTCCTTTATATACACATTTGGAAATCTGAGTAGCACTTACTTTACTGTTTCTTTTCAACAATTTTATCTCTCAATCTCAAGGAAGTTTGGATTATCATGTCTTCTGAATCTTAAATGTATTTACAACCAGATTTTGTACATTTGTGTTCTATCCAATTCTTTTTTTTTTTTTGCTTCTTTTTCTCTACCTGTATAGCATAACTTTACTAAGGCATCCTATGGTTACAGATGTTTAAACATTGCTGCGGCACAGTACAACCACAGCCTGCTCCTGTAAGCCACTGAGCAGCTGCACTGCAACAGAGGTTAAGTGCCTCCCTACCTAAAAAACTACTTGTTGAAGTGTCTGTCGTTCCCACCACCCACTCACATTTTCACAGCTGGGAATTGAACCAGTGATCCATAATTCAAAAGTGGGCCTCTCTTTTCAGAAGGTTACTGCCTCCCACCCACTTTTGAGATCAGTCTACTGAAAATATTCTCAGAAAATATACTGCAGTTGTGATAATTCATTAATTCAACACTGAGTGACCTATATAAGCCTTTTAATTTTGCCTCTAACAATTTAAAAATTTGAATGAAAGCACATAATAAATGTGTTGTAGACTTAAAATGTTGTTAAACAGAAAAATGTAGTATTGGTTTAAATAAAAGTACTGATGTTTCCTTCTGCAATTGTAGGTCACTTGTCAATGCATAGACACAGACAGAGGGCTGGGAAGGAAGGGCAGGTACTGCACAGGTCCAAACGAGGATGGGTCTGGAATCAGTTCTTCGTCATCGAGGAGTACACTGGACCTGACCCAGTTCTGGTGGGCAGGGTGAGTATAATATAGTTTGAGATAATGAAGAATTCTTTTACCAACTCCTCTTCTTATCTCTCCTCTTGAGTCAAGCAGAATTAGAACCTGGCCATCAAATTGAGTTTCTCTTTAATTATTACTCATACTGCCATACAGTGACAGTCACGGCTGAGCCATGGAGGGTAACAGCAAATGACTAACACCAGTTAGATTTAAATGTGCATTTTCTCATTTATAAAGAAGAGAGAGAAAGAGAGAGGTCACGTTCACATCCAGGGGTGAAGATGATTGGTGATACTCCTCAGCAACAACATCACTCAAATCGAGCAGCAGCTTTCATAACAAAATAACAAACGATGTTTACAATACATCATATGTCATTGACCAAGAATTTAATTGAATGTTGAGGATTCCTCACTTCTTTTTCAATAAGTTTAATCTCTTATTAGTTTTTGCCTGTCCCACAAAGCACATCAAATAACTTATGTTTCTTAGTATCTGAGCTTAATTTGGATGTATTGGGGAACGGAAACCTCATGTCACATCTGTCTCACTGTGTAACCATTAATCTGTCACTTTTATTCTTTAAGTTCCACAACACCTAAAATCCAAACGATGGCAGCACCAAACCTGTCCTACATTTGCATGTCAGTACATTCTCCCTCAGGTTTGTCTCACTCTCCTCTTCTTCTTGTCTCCTCAGCTCCACTCAGATGTAGACTCAGGCGATGGCAACATCAAGTATATCCTTTCCGGCGAAGGTGCAGGAACGATCTTTGTTATTGATGACAAGACGGGCAACATCCATGCCACAAAAACCCTTGACCGTGAGGAGCAGGCCCAGTACACTTTGACAGCCCAGGCAGTGGCCAGAGACACAAATAAGCCACTGGAGCCTCCATCAGAGTTCATAGTGAAAGTTCAGGACATCAATGATAATCCTCCGGAGTTTCTACATGGGCCATACTATGCCAGGGTGCCTGAGATGTCGAATGTTGGTGAGTAGTAAAGGAAAGGGTAAGGGAACAGGAGGGGTGGGAAAGTTTGGTGCTTGGGAAAAGGGACTTAATAGACTTAGGTTAAAGACTGCTGATGGGCAGATTTAATTTTTGATTATCACAAGGGGTTAGTAGAAGACTATTTCATCCTCTGGGACGGTAAAACTGAGTATATCCACTCACTAAGTGCTTTCCATCCAAAATGCACTCTCTTTCCTTATATAACAATAAGTTGGAAATTTAGTTTAAATCATTTAAAATTGAGAATTTGGTAGTAATACAGAAAACACTCCTCTTCTTAAATACCAGTTGAAACAGACCAGCAGATACCTTTCCAATCCACATATAAATGACAGGGATTCAGGAGAGAGAGTGAAATGCTGTTGTTTTCAGTACAGACACTGACTGATTTGACTCATGTTTGTTATTGAAGTCACTGATGCAGTGGGTGTTGTTTGTTGGATTAACAGCCTCTTTCATAAATTATTAATTATCACTGAAATCCGAACACAGGAAACGTGGCAGAGAATTGGATATCAGTTTCCTTCAGCTCCTAAAAAAAAAAACCTTTTTTATTTTTTTTCCTTTTATTATATGAACATAAAAGGGAAAAAATGTGCTCAACCAAAAGCAGAAGCAAGGAAATATTTAGCACTAGGATGGCATTGGCAAGAGCTCCTACCACCTCTTTAGAGTGTCCTTACTTTGAGCTTCCGATGTGGATAGACCTCCCCCCCCGGGAAAATAAATAAATAAAAAACTAAATTATGAGGTCTTGGAGAATACTCAATCCCTAAAGGATGACCTGAAATGAACCACACCGGCAGCGGTGCTGCCTGAAACTCCAAAAGCCAGAGAAATCTCTTCTCTGAATGGACTGGACTTCCAAAGAAAGAACCTCTGAAAGGACTTCTGAATGAGTTCTGTTCAGGCTTCTTTCACACATTCGCTTCTTAAGCTAAAACCTGAATACAGACGTCTGGCAGGGAGGGGCCACTGGGTGCCATCAGCCTCAAAGACAGAAGTGGAACAGAAAGAAAAGCTGTAATTTGACTAAGTAGGTCCATGTTCCCTAATGGACGTCAGAATTAGAACAGATAGAGAAGACAGTCTTTTTCAAATTAAAGTTATGGGTAATTTATGCTGTACATTTAAGGTAGCTGCCACACTGAGACCAGGGCCAAATGAAATTTGATTACAGTTATATACACATGGGATTTCATATGGAGTGGGACAGTGGTGCTCACATAGCTTTAACTGACAACTGTTGTCCAAACATCAAATATGGAATTGAAAAGAATATTGCACTAACAACAATATTCCATGTTATTGATGTAACACACCCAAGGGGCCCAGCTACTACCATCCAGTTGCAAAGAGAGCACCAGCAGCTTGAGCATTTAGCATTTTACTTCTTTTTTCAATCAAAGTGATTTTTATTTTCCCAACACTAGGAAGACTGCACAGTCGATATACTAGTTTCACTGTCGGTCCTGTGTATCTTCAGGGAATGATACTGGTTGCTTTACACAAATAGGGGAATTTCTAAACAGACTTCATTTTTGCAAAGAAAAAGACAAATTTAGAGACAAATATATTTTTGAATTACTTAAAAGTTATCATGTTGGTGATATTTTACAGTCACAACCTTAACTGCATTTTGATATCAGCAACAAATACATTGATCTATAATGTTTTGTTTACATTAATGTAAATGGAAAACCTCATAAAACAAACAAAAACCTGCTATAAATACATTAAATATGCAGCTGTAACATACATTACCTGCAAGTAGTGCAAATGTTGAAGGGTGAAGAAGGCAATGTTATGTGTATATTTGCAGGTCTAAACTGCTGCTAATATTACTTTTTTTCCAAAGAGGTGGTGCAGGGTGGCAGTTTTAGAACTGGTCTGTAAAGAAGCATGCAGCAGATAAATCATTTTTAGAGTTTTGTGTGAGTTAGTTTTATGAGTTGTGTCACATCTGAAAAGGGAAATTCGAACAATTATGCAAAGTTAATAAAATGTATTTCACACTTGCGCAAATTTAATTTATTTGCCCTATTTGCTCAGTTTAACTGTGTCGAGTTCAGTTAAGCAAGATTTAGTGGAAGTAAATTGCTGTAGTCGGGTGAAAACACCACTTCTTCAAAATGTCAATTCTTGGGCACTAAGATGAACTGCCTTGCTTTTGAGCTTGACAACCATGCATTTTTCAGATTATCCAATGGGATTTGAAAGGGTTTCATAAATCCAAGGGCTGTAGAACTCTGTCAACGCATGGAGGGAATATAATGTATATAAAACATGAAAATTACCAAATTTGGAAAGTGAATGTATTCACCCAATAATGATGAAATGCAGAGAAATAACAATGGAGACAAGCCTCACAGGAGCAGTTTAGCTGCAGTGTGAGAGAGAAGGGAGGGTGTTTTTCATTCCCTTTTCCATCCAGCCAGTGCAGGCAGGTGAATCAACACACACCCTCTCTGACAAGCTTGTTTGTCAAACCATTCTTGAATGGAATCACTGAGGTAGAATCATCTCCTGACTTGTCTGTCATGTCTGTGTGTCTGTTCCACAGGTACATCAGTGATGCAGGTGACAGCCACTGATGCTGATGACCCCACCTATGGCAACAGTGCCAGACTTGTGTACAGCATACTGCAAGGGCAACCGTATTTCTCTGTGGAGCCTCAGACAGGTGAGGCTGAAAACAGAACCCTGCCCCGGGTCCACAACCATCTACACCCCAACCAAATATAGTCTTATAGCCCTTTATGCCATATCATGCAATGACACAGACTACAAACAGAAGGGCTTATCATTCTAATACATGCTCACTGAAAACACATCCTGCAAATAGGCTATATAATGTCACAATTGCAGCAAGTATTGCTAAACATCCACAATACCTCTGTTAAGTATGTGCTCCCTTAGGTCTGGTTTACGGGGCTTTAACAATGAGAGGTGCAAATTTCAAATTTTAGCTTTGGTTTTAACAAATAGTAAAACACGTGTCATCAGTATGACTCAGAGGTGACTTTGTATCCAAGAACTATAGACCACAAGCCTCAACTGCTCTGTCTACCAAGAATTCTGTGGAAAATTGCTTGCTGCTAAGAACCACCAAAAATCTTCCAGCAATATTTTTACCTTCTACCAACCTTAATATAAAAAAAGCTATGTACTAACCACTGCAGGAATCATGTAACAGCGAGTCCTTTCCTCTGAAATTGGTGAAAAAGAGAAGGCACAGCTGTAGGAAAAAGGTCCCCAGAGGACATTCAACCTAGTCTCTGCAGGGTCCAGGCCTCCATATTAGGGTTTGCTTTAAAAGAAGAAATTGGATGTCAGGAGAGAGGTTAGGGCAAAGACACAGAGCTACGCTGGGTCAGACAGAGTGAAGAAGAAAAGAAAGAGAAGAGGTTAGGGTAGAGAAGGAAAGAGAAATTAGTTTAGAGAGTGGTTCATAGAGAGAGAGGGGTTAGGGCACGGAAAGGGAGAGAGATTTGGGCAGAATAAATCTGGCTAATCAAACCAGTTTTGGGTATTTGACTGGCTCAAATCCATAGCTCATTTCTAGTTTCTCATTTCTAATTGGTCTGGAGATTACCAGCTTTTCATACTGTCACACACACATATAGACAAAAACACTTGCCGTAATATGAGAGTAAAAACCTAAACGCCCCAACACTGCAACTACACATCAGGAGAAATAAAGACAGATGGAAGGAGAGTGGAGGGTGATGAATTAAAAAGAAAAAAAGATTACTTTGGCTTGAAATGGAGAAAAACAAGACTTCACACATGTTTAACTAAAGTTCTTATTTATGCCACTGATGATGTGTTAACTTCCCTTAATGAAAAATCCCAAATAGATTACACCTACTCTTAGGAAAGTAAATGACTGATGGTTTTTGATTAACAACTGCTTATGTTTTTCCAATTGAGATTTTTTTAAATGCACATAAAATTCTGAAATTAATATTTTGGAATGACATCATTTCAATATAGAATGACACAAAAGTACAGGTATATGGTTTATATTTGCATATACTCCTTGTACAAAAAAACATGTAAAATTGTTAGTCCTGCAACAGGGAAACAAAATGAAATCCGAGCATTAATTTGATGTCCAAATTTTTCCATTCAGGTATAATTCGTACAGCCTTGCCAAACATGGACCGTGAGGCGCGTCAGGAGTATGATGTCGTCATCCAGGCCAAGGACATGGGTGGTCATATGGGTGGGCTGTCGGGGACTACTGAGGTTAAAATCACCCTCACAGACGTGAATGACAACCCTCCAAAGTTTCCACAGAGTGAGTACAAACACATACCGCATCTGTCTATCCATTTTTAGTATATACTGTCATTTTCCTCTGGTGTGATGTTTTCTTTTAAGAGTGGGAAAGTGTCAGACCTTTTACCATATGGCACATCAGCAACGTTAGTCTGTTGCGGCCCGCAGCTTCATACCCTTTCCTCTAAACTCTATCTGCAGGTGTATGTCTCCAAACATGCACATGTGTGCATCATTGTCCAGTGTCCTCAGATTAGTGTGTGTGTGTGAGGCTATAGTTACTATACACAGAGAGTTAATGTTCAGCAAATGATTTTTGTTCATCCAAAAAACCTAAACCTCAAAAGTGTTTTGCACTGTTATATTTTCTTCAGTCTGTCTCGAGTCTGCCTCTATGACAACAATCCTCTTCACCCAATCTGTGTCTATCTTCTCTTTCATCCTGTCACTCCCACCTAAGTTTCTTTCTGCCCCTCTGTATTTTTTCGCTTTTGTTCTTCCTCATTCTCCCCTCCCTCTGCTCCTGTCGCTCTAAGCCAAGAGACTCCTGGCAGAGAGTCAGCAGAGTAGCTGCAGTAATGGATGGAGAGAGGAAGGGAGGAGAAAAAAGGAGATGAGGGCTGAGGATTTAGCCTGTGGAGAAGCTGAATAGCCGAGGAAAGAGGGGACATGAGCAGAGATGGCTGGGCAGAAAATATAAAAGATAGGCAGATGCAGCAAGAGAGAAGGAGACTGTCAAAACCATCCCTCCAGTTCCTGCGTACTTCGAAAAGCTGACCGTGTTTCAATGTCTTGCAATGCAGCGCTAAAATCAGATTCTGCAGGCCACAACAAACCAACAACATTTGAGTGAATTTAGAATGAATTCTATGAACAATGACCAACAGGGCGAAAATGGGGGAAAAAAAAATTCTCCCCTAGTTTCAATATGGAGAAATACAATTTTTGTGTAAAGCCATGCACTCTCATGAAATTATGGATAGTACAAATTTAAAGCATGCACTTCTCTAAAAGTTTTGTTTAAAAGACCACATTATTATCTTTGTAAAAATGTGTGAACTGTTGTGGATTGTACACAATTCTTAAAGATGTACCTAATAAACATGCACTGAGTGTATGTTACAGCCACGTTAACTGAGCCTAAAACTGTTATAGTTAGTGATGGAAAACAACAAGGGGTCAGGGAAATTTGGTGGCATGGTTTTAAACAAAGGATATCATATTTCGATTTTCAAATTTAGTACTTTTTTTTAAGTTCAAGTTACAGGTAAGACAGCACATTAAAATATCCATTAACGACAAAATGTTTAGTTGGCTGCACCTGTTCCACACCACTCGAAAACCTCTGACATTTTAAACCAGCAACCTTGCCAGCAACAAACTCGGCACTTTGTCAACTATGGAACATTTTTTCTTATCAAACCTAATTTCTTTTCCTGCACCATGTGGATGTCATGCGGAAAGGCAAAAGTTTAAGAAGGACTGGGGAAATCACAGACATACCCACATTCATGGATGGATTCTCTAAACACAGGCCACTCTTCTTTTCCCATATCCAAAGCAGACATAAAACATTTAGAAAATAAGATCACAACAGAAATCAGGTTTTATAACCAGACATTATCCCTGCATTATTTCAAACGTCCTCTGTGCACCACTGGCAGTTCACATCTGTGATACAAAACCAAGTAGCATTATGTTGTGGTAGTGGGTACCTTTCGTTATTTAAAAAAAAGAAAAAAGTAGCCGTAAAAGCAGTACAAAAGCCTTTAAGAAAGGTCTCCCAGATGGTGTGAATGAGGACAGTGATTACTTATTTAGTGGTTGGGCAGAGAGAGAGAGAGAGAGCAGAGAGAGAAAAAAATGGGAAATGAGATAAGCAAGTCAAGAAAGAATAACAGATTCAAAGCAAGAGGCAGAGAAAAGGCAAAAATAAAACAGATTAAAACAGAGAGAAAAAAACAATTAAAGAGATAAAAACAGAAAAAGATATATGGAAAAGCAAGAGTCCATCGTGTCCCAGCAGCTTTCAGTTTTCATTCCAGCTGTTGCATTTTTTTCTTTCACTCTTTCATTCCTTGGCTTGTCTCTCTCACTTTCTCACTGATTTTCTGTCCCTGTAATTTTAGCTCATTATCAGGCATCTTTAATTTGTCACACCAGAGATCTTTAAAATCTTCCAAAAAAAAAATAATAAGGGGAATAACAAGTGGTTGTTCTTTAATTCTGTGTAACTTAAGTCTTTATTAGACTGACATGACAGGGATGGTTTCATTAAATACTGTTAATATATGCAGAACAAAGCAGATCTTAAAAGACATTTAAAGCTGTGAAAGACGATCTTTTGGTTGATATCTGCCTCCTTTTTGTGTCTTTGAGGATTGCCATCACAGAACTGTCTGTTCTCGTCACCAAAAAGCAAACAAGAACCTAGCAATTTAAAAAAATCCATAACATTATTTGAAGGGATGATTATCATTTAGAAAGTACTTCTGTGTCAGGGTTAGGCTAAAAACACAAATATTATCATGTGGATAAACAGTTATAACTCATTGTGTGTCAGTAATGTATGTAGTAACAACAACCTATCACCACTGTATCATCACAGTATATTCAACACATATCACAAAGACATATTAGCTCCATGAATAAACCAGTGAACTCTAATTCACCACCACATTCACCACATTCAATATTTTAAGCTTCTTCAATATTATCGATATGATAACACATAAAAGATTAAAATATGACAATCATAACGATAGTAATAATTACACAGTAATATCAGGGATTATTTTTATGTAATCACAATACATTATTCATCTCAGAAACTGTGGTACGTAGTATGAACTTCATTATTGTGTCTACATCTTACTGTTGCTTTATGAGCCTCTCCTTCCAACATGAGACATCTGTCTGAATACAACCAAAGCAATAATTTATGTGGGAGTAAAGAAAGCAACCAATAACTCATCATATTCCCTTACAAACTAAAACTCTCTTTTACAAAAGAGAGGAACAATGGGCGATTTATGAGTGCATGAAATTTTAGTAAAGACCTCACCAAAACTCACATTTGCTTTCACTGTGGACTCGAATGTAAATGTACATTTCCAGTATCAGTATATGCTGGGCTTCATTTTAGCCCAGAGCCAGGTATGCAAGGCAGCCTGTGTGTTCTGTCGTACAATGTTTAACTCAGCTGCAAGGAGCCATTTAAGTTAAGCTACTTAGGAAAAGCAAGAATAGAATGACGGGAGAAGTGAGAGACGAAAAGGGCAAGGGGAGGGCAGAGATGAAATGAGCTTTTAGTTAGGATAGGCAGACAGCAGAAAGGTAGGGAAAAAGAGGGGCAGCAAAAGAGAGAAAGGTGTGAGAGAAATGAGGCGGAGATGGGGAGGAGAGGTGAGGATGAATGGAGAGATTTGTAAGGATGGAGTGGAAAGGGGGGGGGCAAATGAGAGATGAAGAGGGAGGGAAAGATGTCAACAATATAGAGAGGAGTTTAAAAAGCAAGGACAGAGATGAAGAGGAAAGATGGAGGAGAGGGATTTGGTGAGGATTGATGGAAATGAGAGAGGGCCTGAGGGCCTGGGGGGGCGCGGAGGGGGGGCATTTGGCCTGGATGGATCAAGACCTGTGGATCATGCTCCTCTTCCATTCGTGTTTGCTTGGAAAGCACATGACCAAATTAATTTCATGATTCACAGGATTGCTACACCTGGACAAGCAGGACACACTTACGGTTCTCAACCCATGAAATGATGACCCCACTCTGTGCTCAGTGCCTGAATCATCCCAGTGTAGGACTAGGGAAGGACAGAGGGACAGGGGAAGGACAAGCAAGAATGGGGTTGCTGCAGAGAACATAGGAGAAGGAAGGATGGAGGAAATGACAGATTTGGCAAAAGAGGTAGAAATGGGATGATGGACAGAGGAAAGAGGGGAATTAAATGATAAAACTAACAAAAATTGGAGAAAGGTGAAAGAAAGTGGGGAGAAAGGTTTGATAAGGAATGAGAAGATGGGCAAAAGAGTGTATCAGAGACAAGAGAGGAGAGAGAGAGTAGACATATGGTCCTACCATTCTCATTCTGCAAACCAGGTGTCTACTCCCTCAGACACGCATACCTGACACTATAGGAGATATTAATATCCTTTGGGCCATGTGAGACAGATGGTATAGCTCATGTCAATGCCTCTCTGCTCTCAAAAACTGACCCTGCCTTAGATAGTAAACACGGCGGCAGCCAGCCAGGAACTCTCTAAAGACTCTCCAAAGAGTGCTGAATACCAAAGCAAGTTGTGACCAGACACTGACACTAACATCCCCAACCAGCCGACCAAGACCGACTAAATGTTCTTTTATTTCATTTTTCACTCAGGTGTGTATCCCATGTCTGTATCAGAGGATAAAGTGCCAGGAGAAGAGGTGGGCCGTCTCAAGGCTAAAGACCCCGACCTCGGAGACAACGGATTGGTGAACTACCGCTTAATAGACGGAGATGGAATCAGCATGTTTGAACTGACCACTGACTCAGAGACAAGAGAGGCTGTTATTAAGCTGAAGAAGGTAAGAAAGAGACATATTAACTTAAATCTGGGTCAATCTATACCAACTCACTTGAACGTCCAGATTCATGTTCTCAAAGAACTCAAGAGACTTTGCAAAATCCTATAGCTTTAAAATCAATTCATAATTGATCAAAATAACAACAAGATTCACCATGGAAAGGGAGAAAGTAACAGTAGAGATGTTGTTTGTTGTAGTTCCTCTGGTCATAGAAAATTAAGTATACGGAACCTTTAATTAGTTGTGTCAGTTTCTGGTAAAGAACATTGGTCAAAACTACTGTCAGCTGATAGAAGCTGCTTCGACAGCTAGCTCTTATGGAAACTATGTGTGCGTCATTTCCCACTTTTTCAGTTTGCAAGCACAGAAATGTAGTTGAGACGGCACTTTTTCTATGGACACAGCAATTTAGTATGCACCTCAGCCGGCCCAGATTTAAGCCTGTGTCCATATCTGTGTTATTATGTTCCCTTCCCTGACTACCTCACAGTTTCTTACTGTGTTTGATGTGAACATTGAGTTTCTTACATTTATGTGTAAGTGAGAGTACATTAACTTTCATGCTTTTCTAAGCCAGAGAGCTCATCTTCTTCACTGTGACTATAACCCACACATGTGCCAACACATCCATACACACACTATAACTACAGTATAGCTTTCAGTGATCCAGCTCAGCACACACAATTACTTTTTCTCACTTTCTCTCTCCCTCTCTCTGTGTCTCTATAATACACATACACAGTCTCTTATTCTCTAAAATAAACAGTCAGTCTCTCCATCTCAAACACACAGTGCTGTCACATACAGACAGACTTACACACACCCACACAAAACACACACACACACACACACACACACCCAAACACCCAAATACACGCACACACACACACACACACACACACCCAAACACCCAAATACACGCACACACACACACACACACACACACACACACACACACACGCACACAGAGTTGTATGTGTGACTGCAGGTCAGGATTATGAGCTGATTCTTCCAGTGAGCTGTGGTAGCCTGCTTTTTCCTCCTAGGGCGTATGACCTCTGAGACGCTCAGTTAAAAAAAAATAATAGAATAGAATAAAAATAATAGCCAAGCTAACAGTGTGTGGGGGGAAATAAGGAAGAAATGTACACCAAAATCAGTCTTACAAAAGGCTCTTGTTTCTTCTCTTTTGGATCGTTATTCTCGATATTAAAAGATGACACTCTATAAAACCATTTTTGGTTTGTCAGACATTCACCCCAGAGGTAATCACTTTTTTTCTTAAAATTTCCATCCTTATTTCAGTGAAAACCTTGGCATTCAAATGTGTTATTATGTGCTTAAAAGTATGGCGGCATCCATGGCAAATTGCATTTCTTGTCCAGAAAGCAATGACGTTGCTCAGAAGAGCAGCCAGCTTTAACCTACAGCTCATTTTTACTGACATGGTGGGAAAATCTCTGTCTGAATCAATCGATACAAGTCTGTTTCACGCTTTTTTTTCTCACAACTGTCTGCAAGAATGATCCCTTTGGAGCTCAGTACAGGAGAACAGCATTAACACTGCCAGAGTTAGGGGCTCCCACTCGTGTCACTGGGACTGAGCAGGGAAATGAGTTATACAACCCCCCCCCCAACAACTACAGTTTGTGAGCCCTTGAGCAAGGTAGTTAACCTACAGATTAGGCATCAATCAAAAATAGAAAACTACATGGTTGTGCTGGGCAGCTCTCTGGTTGGAATTTGTAAATTTAATAAGATCTGAAGAGGAACTGAAATTTCCCTCCAATTGCCCTATTTCCCATGTCCGTGTGTAAAAAAAACCCATGGGAACTGTTTAAATGTGTGGGTTCTTAAGGAGGGTCCCTCCAAAAAGTTGTTAGAATCCACTGACTAAATGTACTGATGAGCAAAACAGGACAGTGCAATCAAAGTAATGAGAGCAACTGATTATACTCAAGTGGGGCACTGTTTGTGTGTGTGTGTGTGTGTGTACGTGTGTGTGTGTTTGGCTTTACCAAAGTCAACAGCAGAAAACTGTGCTTGAGAAATGTTAAATGCTTCTGTAAACATCTGATGCTCGCCTCAATATAGCTGAAACCAGCCAGTCCTGTGACCTCATTGTAAAAACAGTTTGGTACTAACACACACACACACACACACACACGCACACTCTTGCAAGCACAGCAAAATTAAGTCACATATGCATGCTGACAGTAAGTTCCACTTTGGTCTTTCTGTTAAGCAGTCTCAGTTTTACGAGATCAATTGATCTTTGTCATTAATTCAGTTTAAATTAAGCACAATCAGAATCAATTCAAAACTTATAATCATGAGTTCAATCATGAGCTACTGCTACAAACTCAACCAACTATTAAGTATTTGTTTTGCTAACTTGTGGTTTAATGGCAGGTTGGTCACTTACATTTTATACTGGAAATAACTAAGGAAATATAATTTGATACTAATTTGAAGACATTGTGTGTGTGTGTGTGTGTGTGTGTGTGTGTGTGTGTGTGTGTGTGTGTGTGTGTGTGTGTGTGTGTGTGTGTGGGGTAACTGATTATGGCCAGGAGCTATCACACAACAATCCTTCATCATAGATCCCTCTGTCTCTTGAAATAATATCTTTATAGTCAGATACTGTTTTGAAGTGTGGGTGTGTGTGTGTGTGTGTGTGTGTGTGTGTGTGTGTGTGTGTGTGTTTGTGTGTGAGCACACAATGAGAGATTTCCACACCATGCTACACCCTTCTGCTCCACTCAATATGATTATGGCATCTTGACTTGAATGTATGTCTACATATGTGTTATGTCTTAATGCCTCTTACGGGAAATAAAAAACCTTTTGCCTCTTGAAGGCAGTGCCACACAAAAGCTATACACACAGTAGACATACACACACAGACTCACATCTAAACACACTTTCAAATAAGCATCAACAGTAGCCTTCACTAATCTCTATTCTCTCGTTCTCCTTCTCCCAAACATACGCACACGCGTGTGCAAGCACACGCACACAGGGATGAGCTTTAATCAGCCATTCTCTTTCAACTGTGTCCTGACGAAAGCAGTCCACAGAATATTAAGGAGCTGTACATGTGTGTGTGCATGTGTCTGTGCGTGTGTGTGAGAGAGAGTGAGAGACAGAGAGAGAGAGAGAGAGAGAGAGACAGAAACAGAGACAGAGACAGAGAGACAGACAGAAAGGGGGAGGGCATCATTGTGAATATTATTATCCCACACTGATTACACAAAGAGGGAGAGAATGAAGAGAGTGGATCTATAGACTAGGAGATGGAGGACAGGAGAGGGAGAGAGAGGGAGAGAGAGTGTGCAAAGGAGACAGAGAGAGTGTAATAAAAAAAAAGGGAAAATGAAAGAACTGGGTCACATCTATCCTATTATCATTGTACCTGTCATCAACACGCTAAACGCCTGCAAAAACGCCACCGGAAGTCAGATGCTGATGTGACTGAATGAGAGTGGGACAGTCGACCAAGAGAGGGGACATTACTCTGGCTTTGAGTCGTTAGACTGAAAACACTTTTGAACCTGATGGATTAAAGAGCTACTGCAGAGGTTTCAGAGGTGTTACCTGCTGATGTAGATACTTGCATCCAGCAAGAAGAAACAATCATATAATATTCTGGCCTTCACCTTCATCTTTATCCTTTATGCGCTGTAATTATTAGGTTCAGAACCTTTTATCAACAATAGGCAGGGCTGCCCACCTCCAATAAATGAAGCTGCATTCGTACCATGCAAAATAATTGGTATTGGTAGTCTCTGTGACTACCTTAATCACTGGTAACCGCTGGTAAATCTTGTGTGTCAACCCCATAAATCTGTAGTAGTTTCACGCTGCTTTTATAACACTTCACACAGGGCTTATGAGCCGTCTCTCCTCCCACTGGGATTTCATTAAGTGATGGTAGCCTGGAGATGAAAAGATTAAGCTTGCTCCTGGGATTTTGCCAGTTCAACATCCCTATACCAGCCAGAAAAAATAGGGGTGGGGGAAAAGTGGTTATTATCTGGGTTAATAATATGGCAACGATACCCAAAACAGTGTTATTTGCTGTGATTATGGCTATGACAGAGCAGATGATGAGCACAAGTCACAGCCAGGTGCTATTGGCAATGCGCGGGTCCTCATAATCATAGCAGAGATCCTCTCATTGGTATTATAGCTGTTGTAAAATGATGCTGACACACTTTTGTTGACTTACAAGTTTCCCCTGGAGTAGTATACACTCAGTACATAAGGATAGAAGTAAAGGAAAGGAGGAAGAATCATGCAACGTACACTGCAGAGTAGATTTTTTGGCTGAGGATCATTGCTGTTTAATTACTGTGTTGCTTTTTTATGACTGAATGAAAATGTGAAATGAGGGAAATGTGTGATGTTTTCGTTTTTTGGCAATGAAAAGCCTATTTTAAAACAAACGTGAGTCAATTCAATATCAAGGCCATTGGTTTTCCCCCAATTCAAAGTAAGTGAACAGTTCTGTTCAATTTTAGCAAAATGAATCATGTGATTTATGCAGTGATATTGAAAATCCATAAAAAAAAGAAAAACTATGTACAAAAAAAGAAAACAACGCCAGTGTCACATTCAGCAGGCTGTTGTTCTAATGATCTGGGACTTAAATGTCACCACCTTGTGACAGAAAGTGATCTCTACTCCCTTTCATCATGCCACGTCCCAAAATCCCAAACCTAATCCTGGCTCATTTAAAACAGACCATGGTATTGTTTCATCTGATGATGAAAACAGCCAAATGATGCGTTTCCATCCCAAATTCATTGTATTCATATCATATCATCCAATATAAAACACCTTGAAATTAAAGTCAGTATTTGGGTCACTTCTGTTTTGTTGGTTGGTATTAGTAGAGGTAACAGTTGGACTGCTGCTTTCAATACAACTGGTAAAATTCCTGTTTTCATTCATGTAGCCACAGCTCCCCCTACCAGGAGACAAGGCTACAGCATTGGTCACTCACTACATTTCACAGAGTCAACACAACCTCTGCAGTGGATAAATACTGAATTTCCTTTTTCTTCAGCTTACAAATACCATAACACAACAAAAAGTGTGTATAAGTTTGTGCGTGTATGTGATGTTAATATGTGATATAACATGGATGGATTTTGTTTTCGAGATGTACTGATTAAAAGGCTATGCCCCCCCCCTCTCACTCACTCAGCCGGTGGACTTTGAAACTAAAAGGTCGTACACTTTGAAGGTGGAGGGATCCAACCCTCATATCGACCCTCAGTTCATCTCTTTGGGGCCTTATAAGGATGAAGCCACAATAAAGGTATATGTGTTAAGCATGCTTGTAACATAATGCACCCTTACATGAGTGTGTGTGTAGACATATGTGTTTTTATTTCAGTGTGATAACAAAAGTGCACGTGATTGTGTGCAAGAGTACGTACATTTGTGTTTTTGAAAGCATAATTAACAGAACTTGTACTTGTTTATGTGTGTGACTACACTAATATCACAAGGGCGATTTAACAATTCTGCCTGTTTGCATATGTGTTTGTGTGACTAGATCTCAGTGGAGGATGCAGACGAGCCTCCTGTGTTTATAGCTCCCAGTTACACCTTTGAGGTAGAAGAGAATGCGCCCGAAGGCACCCTGGTGGGACGAGTCCATGCCAAGGACACCGATGTTGCCAACAATCCTGTCAGGTACCACAGACAAACACACATCTTCAATAAATCAGGTTTTCAGCAGTGGGAGAATCTGAACCTACACACTTGTGTAAAGTGTCATGGAAAACTGCCAAAAGCTGTTGTGTTCCTTCAGCTACACTGAACAAATAATATGTCTCAGGGATAGCTCAGCCTTACACCTATATTTTTCATGCAGAGACACAGATTACACATAAATAAGTTTTCAAAAGAATGGGAATGCAAAGAGCAAAGTCAGACAGATTTTTATTAAAAAAAAAAAAAAAACTAACAATCACCAGGTCTTTCAACAAAGTTTAAGACTAGACCCTTGACTCAGTATATATAAAACATAAAACATGTGCCTCTATTTTTTTTTCTTTGCAATTTCCAAATCTCCACAAAAACCTGCCTTAAAGTTCAACATCTCTCTTTAGGACAACAGGAATTCCTCTGTCTTGCAGTTGCTATTTTTGGGGGGATATTACTTAAGTTTCCATTTATTAAGCTAGTTATCTGATATCTTAAAATGATATCTTGAGCTGCTAATGTGTTTTAATTCACATTCACTATCAAACTATTTAATTTCCAAAACTTTATTTATACAATATGTACCACCATCATGTATTCATGTCAATTCTCTGTACAGGTACATGATACCTCGGTACACAGATGTTGAGCAGTTCTTCAGCATAAACTCAGAGGATGGGATGATTACTACAACGAGACCCCTTGACAGAGAATCTCAGAGCTGGCATAATATATCTGTGTCAGCTACAGAGATAGGTATGTATGCATACTAATACCTACACACAGACACACAAGCAAACTGGAGAGATTTTTAGTGAATCTGGACTGAATCTAATGTGTATGGGCATGTGGGTCTCTCCTTGATTATTTTTTTGTCTCAAAAATGAGGCAGACCGGCATACTTCTAATTACTATTGTGGTATGAGCTAGAAAAGCATTTGGAATCATTACTGTTTAGTCTCCACACTCATAGCTATTGCACTTGAATGTGAAGTGACACAGTAGCTATGAGGCTGTCAGCACTAATTTACCATTTATATTTCAGCCGCTCCAAGACAGCGGGTAGTTAAAAAGATACAGAGTCTTTCTATATTTGATCTTGTCTGTTGTGTGATTTGTGCAATCGGAAAATTCCGATATAGTATGGCAAGATGAAGTCAAAGATGAACAAACAGATGGAAAAATCCTAGGCTGTACATTTGTTGGCAGCCAGAGCCCAACCTGTCATTCCACAGTGCTGGATACACTCCACGACATCTTATGTATAAACTTTAAGTGGATTCAAGCTTCTGTCTTTTACTTCTTTTTTTCCCCCCTCAAGATAGGACTAAAGTTACCATTTTTGCCATGAATGTCAGTGAGGAACTGCCTAAAACTTGGTAAACTAATTATATATTAAGCTTCAGCCAGGAGGGATTGACATAATGCAGACTGTTTTACAGTAAATGCTTGGTGGTATTATTTCTGTTGAGTGGATCCAGCTGTTACCCTGCTTAGTGTTCAGTGTCTGGTGTCTCGACAGTGCTTGTAACTGTTGGGTATGTTGCAGTCATATGCAGTTTGTCCATGTGGCATCTTATATTATTTTCATGTGACTTTTTGGTGATTAACAGATATAAACACAGATCTCCTGTGTTTAGTTGGCTATTGATGGATGTGCAAGTTATCTGAAACTCTACTCGTTAATTCTGGCCAAAACTGTGACAACTATGATTTAAAACACTTTTTAGTGAAAGTTTTGTTAATTATTTGCGCAAAGAAAAGATGCAGACAAAAAATATCTGACAAAATGAAGGAAAATTAAGGCTAAGTCCAAACAGCTGTTGAGACACCACTAAGAAAACTGTAATAGATTTTAACTGTTGGCTTTAATTTAACTGTTTATTAACAAATGAAAGATTGTTCCAGCACAGACGTTACATTGATCAGTAGAAATAAGAAGTTATTTAAACCTTGCTGCTGTGAAAGAGAAGTGAAAAACTACATTCGAGGTGCCACTGAAACCTTTAACTGCCCATCTCTACCACCGACACTGTTGCTAAATACAGAGACAGAGTGAGAGGATAAAAGAGGTGGATGCCATTTGAGTCACAGGCTGTCCCAATCCTTCTCTCCCCAGCTTGAGCCCCAAAAACCACAGCGGCCCCACCCTGGTATTCTGTGGTCGGGGCTGAAACTAGCAGAGCACCGCGTGGTTTCCTTGTGGCGTGCTAGACGCCAGGCGGCCAGATGGAAACGGGCTCACCGCCCACAAAGCTAGGACCGTTGCAGGCTATGCTAACCGCTAAAAGGCCCTGGGAAGCTAAATAAATGCCCTGTAATGACAGGGTAGTGGAAAAATCATACTGACTAGAATTGCAAATATGCAGGGGAGGAGAGTGTAGATTTTTTTAGATCACTGGTTGCATAGAAAAATAAACTGTACCCTCTCAGTCTTTCTTAGTTAATATTCTGAATGGATCAGGAGTTCACATTTGCTGTATGTGTCTACTTTAGCCATTTACACATTTTTCTGTCTGATTCACAACGTATTTTCTTTATTTCAATCTCTAGCTGGCATAACTTTATATTTGTCACCTTGCATATTAAAATGGTTTTGGTAAAAGCCGACTAAAGGAGTGGCAGACTGTCTGACTAGGTATTGCAATGTCTCACAAACCCATATCTGTAATTTTGCAAATAAAAATAAAAATATTGGCTAGCTGAGTGGCTGACTGACTAACAGGAAATCTTGCTAATATTATGTTAGTATTCTTTTCTGCCAATGCCAAACATGAAATAGAATAAAGACACAAAAGCAATCTCACACACATTTGAGAGCCAATGTCATTCTGTCTGTGATGACTTTGACAATTGTTGATAATTTTGCCCTGCGCTCTGCACGCATGCGTGTGTGTTAATGTGTAGGAGGCCACCACCAGGACACCAAAGTGCGTGTTAACATCAGAGTGAAGGATGTGAATGACAACCCACCAGAGTTTGCTACCAACAACGAAGTCCTGATGTGTGAATCGGTTGCGCCAGGGAAGGTATATCTGTGTGTGTGTGTGTGTGTGTGTGTGTGTGTGTGTGTGTGTGTTTGTCTGTGGGTGTGTGTGGGTGTGTGTATGTATATGTGTGTATGCATGTCTGAGTGTGGGAATGTGTGCACATGCATCTGTTTTGGAAGATATTAGAAAATAAACCTAAAATTTACCCACAACCAGTATTTTAAACTAATGTCTTTCTTTCTGATTTGTGTTTCTGTGTGTGTGTGTGTGTGTGGTTTAGGTTATTGAAACAGTAAGCGCAGTGGACAAAGATGAGATGGCTCACAGACAACACTTCACATTCAGCCTTGCTCCAGAGGTCGCCCACAACCACAACTTCTCCCTCAAAGACAACCGAGGTAGATGACCTTTAAAATATTTTTTTTCATCTCTCCTGCTTCTTTTGTTTCTTTTCGCACCTTCCTTATTTTCTGTTTCTAGCCTTTCCTAGCAGCAAATCTCAGTGTCTCTTCATCTGTGGTCTCCTTCTCTCCCCTCCTCCCTTTCACTCAGATTAGATCAAAGCGTAACCAGATGGAGGCTTACAGTACCTTGTAGAAAAGCAGCAGGTGCTCTGAATCTCTCTCTCTCACACACACATACACACAAATGCACATGTCCCGCGGGCTGTATTAATTGCAGTTGGGTCTCTGTCCGTCTGTACATATTTCTTAGGGGGGCAACTGATTGAATTAAGTTTTGTGAGTACTGGGAGAATGACTAAAAAAAAAAAAGGAAATGAGAGAAAGAGAGAGAGAGAGACAGAGACAGAAAGGGAGAGTGTGTCTTTTTTATTATTTAAAAACTTCTTTTTACAAGTTAAAAAAAAGGATATGTGATTACACACATAAAACAAAGGAATAATCACATACTTATTAAGTGTTTAGAAATCTTGTGCAAATATAGAATTAAACACCACTTCCTGGGAAGCAAATCTGCCCCTGAACCATTTTCAGTTCATTTCTTCCTATTTATATCAATGAATAGTGTTGTTTGTCCTACTATAAAAATTAAAAGTTGCCACTTTTCTGTATATCATGGCATGTATCCAGCACAGATGATAGAAATGATTTCAGTCCATTTCTCATTACAGTATGAGCACACGGTTTATAAATCTTTAATAGCACCTGAAGTTTTTCACATTCCGGGTAACTGTGAAAAATGGTCTTTGGTGACTGACTGAAAGGACAATTAACTGATACACTGGATTTATTTCTGAAATGAAACTTTCAGCTGCTGAAGGATCCTCCACATTATCCTCCGCTTTATAATACCCCATCCACACTGGTCAACAATCATCTGCTACCTTTAACTTTATCCTCCCTACAGTGTAAATTCTCTAACTGAGCGTTTTTTTGTCCAAGGCTAAAACACAACTCTTGCACAAGACTTTCCTTTTTAACATAAAAATCTATCTACTCTACTTTGAGAGCCAACTGAGGGAAGGGATCTCCATTATCAGGAGTCTCAGTCCCAATGGCATAGTCCTGAAGCATAACTACTTCCCTCTAGTGAATTTTCAGAATTTAGAATTTCATGGGATGTCGGCTTGATCTTAGGCCTTAGAGCAAAGTCACTGTCTCCATGTTGTGAAGCCTCGGACTTAAGGCATCCAATACAAGCCACAGTTTTTTATACTTCCAGCCTAGAACACACTGACAGAGACAGAGAGTGAGAGAGAGCAAGAGGAAAAGGAGAAGAAGAATATAAGCAGAGAAGAAGAGACCGGAGAGGAGAAGAACCCAAAAGTGGGAATGAGCTGGGTATCATCTGTTTAACAGGAAGGAATGTACAGGATTTGGGGACCTATAGAGCACTATAACAAAATGGAGGAGTTCATTTTTAATACCTGTGTTTCAGCACCATAGTGTACCATTTAAAAAGACAGATAGATGGATAGAAAGGGATTCAGTCTCTCTATCTGCCCAAATAGCCCCAGATGCCTCAGGTCCACACACACACACACACACACACACACACACACACACACACACACACACACACACACACACACACACACAGCTGTCAGGGAGTACCAAAGTTGCCAGGAGGCTGACAGCAACAGATGACAGTGACATCACTAACAGAGAGGGCTGGGGTTTACCTTCACTCTCTTTTTGAATAGTCTTGTTTGTTTATTTGTGTTTGTTTGTCTGTACTTGCAAGTATCCTTCTTTGTTGTATACTTGTATCCTTCTTTTCCTTTTACTTGTGCTTTTTTTTTTTTTTTACTGTTGCAAGTGTTAGATGTTTAATGTTTCTTCACTGTCAGAGCATTGTGCACTGTTATTTTGAATTGTATATGTAACTCCAAATGTTCATTAACATTGTTTTACTGTAGAGTAAACCTCACAAAGAGGGAGATTAAGAGCATGACTGAAGTAGTGTCATTTGAGAGAAGTACAATTATTACACGCAATCACAGGGAAAAAAAGAAAGAATCATTCAGCTGTTCCAGATGTGTCTGTCTGAGTTTTTGATATAATTTGCTGTTCATCTTTTTGATTTTGAACCTTTTTTCCTTACATTGCTCCAAGTGCCATGTTCACCACAGTACAGTAGTGTTTAAATGTTTCACTTGTATTGCTCTGTAATGGATTCGTAATGTAATGTTTAATTACTGTTTGCTTGGTGATGGAGCTTGTGAAATCCCAATCTTTTCTTGGCTACAAAGCCCATGTGAAATTTAAAAAAAAAAAAAAACAACTGTTTGGATTGGGAGATACTGTGCGGGGGGGGGGGGGGGGGGTTCTGTAGAGGCACAGCTGCTAGCCCATGTCATAACCATGGTAATAATAGCTTTTGATTACACTTCCTCCTAAACTGATGAATGGGCCCACTATTAATTTCTTTTATTGAATTTAATATCACCAAAGTCACACCACATTGGCGCTACTGTTTGTATAATATGTGCATCTCTCTGTGTCGGTGGTTGACACTGTGTGTGTGGGGAGAAATGATAAACAAGGAAAATGTGTGTAGTTAGTTGCTGAGAGAACGAAGAAGGAAAAAGTGCCTTATGTTTTTGTACTTTTCAATCATTTTACCCACTCATCTTTCTATTTTCAAACTATGTCTATCTGTCTCCACAGACAGCACAGCCAGTATTTATGTCCTCCGTAAAGGTTTCAGCCGTCTGACCCAGGATGTTTACTACCTTCCCATCGAGATAAATGACAATGGTTTCCCAGCTATGAGCAGGACAAACACCCTGACCATCAGAGTATGTTCCTGCGACAGCAAAGACACCATCCTCTCCTGTAACGTGGAGCCCTATGTCCTACCTGCCGGTCTCAGCACGGGGGCACTGATCGCTATACTGGCCTGTATTGTGATTCTGCTGGGTAAGAAGCAAAGAATTCTGCTTGGATGTGGAGATTGGTAATGTTGGGAACACCATAAAGTATTACTGATTTACAGATTTTCTCATTGCAACAAGAAATTTCAGTGGGTTTTCTGATTAAGTTTATGTAGCAGTGTGTTTACAGAGTGAGTCTTTTAACCAAGTCTGTGAACCCACTGCCCTGAGAATTCCAAATACTGTGACCCACATATTTATATTAAACTTTGGTGAAATTTGGGGAAATGAAAAAGGCTTTACCCTCCATGTTCTATGAACTCTGCTGTATCATTTTTTGTTTGTTTGTTTTTGTAAAAATGTGTACAATTAGTTAAAAATATATGTTTTTCTACCTCAGTCCACTATGTAACCCATATCACAGTTATCTGTCCTGCTTTTTCATGTACTGTAATATTCTTGCTTACTGTGCCCTCCACTTTACAACTGAGAACCTTTTAGAAGCTGACTTGTTGATAACCCCCTTGCATTTTAAATGCTTTTTCACAAAGATTTGTGTGTGTATCACTTTTAAATAGTGTTTCTCTTTGGCAGCAATTGTGGTGTTGTTTGTTGCACTGAGGCGCCAGAAGAAGGAGCCGCTGATAGTGTTCGAGGAGGAAGACATCAGGGAAAATATTATCACTTACGATGACGAGGGAGGTGGCGAGGAGGATACTGAGGCTTTCGACATCGCTACACTGCAGGTACAAAGGGCAGCAATAATATCTTAATATTAAATGTTTTTATGCTTTGTTGAGCGAGATAATAATTACAGTACAATTGGTTAAAGACTGACTCCACTTCACATCAGGCGGCTAAAATGCCACCTGTCAGTTTCTGATGACTGTAAAATGCTTTAATTTAATCAGACTAGAAACTATTTCACTTTTCTTCAAATTCATAATCTTTTTTTGAATATGATGGGTCAACTTTGCCAGCAAATGAATACAGATTTTCATCAATTCCTTCTCATTCTCTACAACGTTTAAAACTGTCCTTACTGCCTTATATGATTGTTGAATATTAAAGCAAGGTGCTCTCCCTCTCCAACTGTTCAGAACCCAGATGGTGCCAATGGTTTCCTGCCAAGGAAGGACATCAAACCAGAGCTTCAATATCCCATTAGGCCTGGTATTGGCCGTCCTGCAGCCAACAGCGTCGATGTCGATGACTTCATCAAGACTCGAATTGCAGAGGCTGACAGTGACCCGACTGCACCGCCCTACGACTCCATTCAGATCTATGGCTATGAAGGCAGAGGATCATTGGCTGGATCTTTGAGTTCCCTCGAGTCTGTCACAACAGAGTCTGACTTGGATTATGACTATCTGCAGAGTTGGGGGCCAAGGTTTAAGAAGCTGGCAGATTTGTACGGGACCAAAGACTGCTCCATTAATGATGCTGATGATGGTGAAGACTCTTAACAGTGGTCTTGCTAAGTGGACGCCCCCTGATTTCTGATTTATTGATTCCATGAGGATTTGTCAACTGAGAGTTAACACTCCCAAGTACCCAATTGTTACTGATAAATTCATGCCAATTTGTCAACGAACGTTAACAGCTCTTCCTTCCCTGGCGTCTCCCTGGTCCTCCAAGAAAATTTGTGAATGAACACATAATGAACGCTTGGACTCATACCGCTCGCAGTTGTTCCCAAATCTCTCTTTTCCCTCCTATATCTCTTCCCCCTCTCTCTCTTTCTACAGACTTGAGCATTGTAGGGCTGAGAGATTTGTTAGGTCACCATTTGTCTGTTTGGAAGTAAATTGCTGGGAAAAATGTTGCTGTATGATCAAAATGACTTGCTTATAGCAAACTGTTTAGTTCATTAGAGGTTCCCTATACTTTTGTGGACTGGATTCACCTTCTTCCTAAACGGATGCTGAGAGAGATTTTATTCCCTAAACAGGTTCCTGGAAGGTCTTAAAAGGTCCCAGAGTAGCTCTCTTTTTGGTGTATGTAAAAGACAAAATAGAAAGAGAGGAAGAGAGAGATACAGGCAAAAAAAAAAATTGATGGGATCAAGCAACTGCCTGATTTTATGAAAAAGAAATAAAAGGTAACACATATGTCAGTAGGGTCAAACAGTTGAAACAAAATGCTTTTTTTCAAATTTGTTGTGTGTGCAAAATTCAGCAGGTACTGTGGTTGAGATGGCGTGAAAGACTCTGGGTTGTTGATACTTTGAAGATGCTGTGAGCATCTTCACAGTATGGTGGCCTTATAATAAATAAACAACAACTCCAGGGGTTAACACAAAAAGAGTAACAATAGAGACCACTAGCTTCAGTAGCTACACACAGAAAAATGAACACGCGAGGATTGAGTATCTGTGAAAATGCTACTCAAATACCATTTTGTGCTCCAAAAAAGAGGCAAACTAAACATGGATACAATTTTAAAACTGTGGATGATTCTTTGTTTTCATTCATCACAGCAGAGAAGACATGACACCCTGTCCACGTCCACGCCCCTGTGTCCCCATTTTTCCCCATCAACACTCACTCCCCATGCCAAGTCCACCAATGAATGATCACTATCTCATTCGGAGTCCACCAATGATGATCAGTCACAATGAGTAAAAACCTGTGAGCTCTAAAAATCGCCTTAAACTTAATGGACACTCTTGCAACGCAGTGCATTCTTTTTTTTTCTCTTTTTGTTTCTTTTTGTAACTTGAGAAGTATATTCAGAAAGCAAACTATTCTCCATGTTAGGTATGTACAGAGCAATGTGCAAACGTGATAAATCACTTTGAGGATCCAACTTAAGCCTCATGCACTCTTAAAACGGAATGTACGGTTTCTGCCGGCACGGTAAATGTAGTCTAAGAAAATACGCATCATGTTTTTTTTTCCCCATACCAGCTATGTTGGCAGCAACATTTGTTGTATCAACATGTGTTGCTATTTTAACATAAGATGTGCACATTGGTAAATAACATTAGGTGTGTTTTCTGAGACACATATACAAAGAGGCTAAAACCAGAACATCCTTTTTAAGCGTGTAGGTTCCTGATCAATCTCCTTTTTTAATGTTATTATATTATTATGGTTATTATTGTTGTTTTTTTATTATTATTATTATCATTATTATGACAATAATTGTTCTTTCTTTGGCTGCAGCTACACAGAAACTAATTCCTGTTTAACTTTTCGCAGCTCAGATTTGAAGTTCTTTTAGTCGTCTCAACATGGAGAGGCTACATGGTATTCAATTTTCACTTTTGGACAACTATAAGAAATTGATTGCCAAAAGTTAAATATCAGCTTTGGTTTATGCCTGTGTGAATACAACCTCTCTCTTTTTTTTGTCTCTTTTTTCATTATTTGGCATTTTGTCGTTCTTTCTCCCTGTTCAAGAGGAAAACTAGCAATCTGTGTTTGTTGCAGTGAGAGAACGCCTCGTTTTTATTCTCTGTCAAGTTTTATGGTACCAATTTGTACAATTTTAAAAGTTCTTATTTTAGTATACATGCAGAATATTCCAGTATTACAACAAAAACATGTTAAGAAGATAAGATTAAAAAATGTTACAGCATCACACTTATATTTTCTGAACATTGTACTGTTGCTTTACTATGTGCTTCAATCTACCGAAGCGAAAAAAAAACTTTTAAATAAATGCTCTTTTTATAAAATGATACTGAACCGTGTGTGGGAGTAAACTTTGTGTTGGCTTGCTATTAGCCAATCTAGCGGCAGTCAGATGGTGTACTTCGTATTTCACAGCAATAAGTGAAACAAAACTCCAAAAAGCATGAGCAGTAAATACTAAATGTCAGAATGATGGCCCAATAAAATGTAAATGAGCAAATGGTAGTCTGTCACCTGTGAACCCTGGTTAAATCAAATAAATGGCATTTATTTTGTTTTTCCGCTGAAAGGGGAGAGCTAGTTTTCTTTTTTATGAAAGCATTTAAATCTGGCTGTATTTCAGTTATCCTACATATGAAACAATGTGGTTATGAAAAGAAAATTACCGAAAAAATTGAACAGGACCAAATCCATGTTAAGACTGACTTCGGTCCTGAATGTAACAATACATTCCCCTCATTCATTAGTATGAGACTACTCTGGCAACACATCCAAACCTGACTCAACTTCAGGGTATAACGCAGGACATGGTCATCCCGCAAAAACCTGCAGTGACCATGTGACATGTAAGAGCACATTCATTGCTGTTTACTTTGTAATGCTTTTAACTGTATTTCTTTCTTTCTTTCTTTCTTTCTTTCTTTCTTTCTTTCTTTCTTTCTTTCTATCTATCTATCTATCTATCTATCTATCTATCTATCTATCTATCTATCTATCTATCTATATATATATATATATATATATACATACATAGAGAGAGAGAGAGAGAGAGAGAGAGAGAGAGAGAGAGAGAGAGAGAGAGAGAGAGAGAGAGACATATATAAAAGAGAGATAGATATAGATATATATATTAGACCTCAGCAGCACTCTTTATGGCATCCTCAAATGACCAAAACTTCAGGACACAAGGACAAGATGGGAGATGCTTTCCAGGAATGGTCTTAAATGCCTGCACAGCCAGCATGGGGATTTTTTTTAACACAAAGGGGTACAACTAAAAGCACTTTTACTTCCACAGGTTGCAAGTAACTTATTTTCATTAGCCATGATTTTTTTGTCAATTAATTTTCCAGCCTATGAAAATGTCCAAGAATAGTGAAAAACACAAAAAATTGAATTTCCCAAAGCCCAAGTTTACATATTTAAGCTATTGGATTTGTGCTATGATTGATGGAAAGCCAAAAGATATTCAGTTTATGATCATAGAGGACTAAAAGACTATTAAATATTTACATTAAAGAAGCTAGAACAAGACATTTTTCTGTAATTTTTGATTAAAAATTTCAATTAATTGATTGTCAAAATTGTTTTTAATTTGTTTCCTATCAATCACTTGATTAATCAACAGTTATTTCAGCTCTACAATGAAGAATGGGAAGGTGGGGATTTTATAAAACAGTCAGTGCTCAACCGAAATAGGAAAAAGGCATTCTCAAGCCAATATTTGGAATATTTGAAAAATCTTTACTTCTGAGCAAGTAATCTTGGAGACTTTGAAGCCATTCATGGCACAAGTGTTCAATGTTAAGGAAATGTCAGTTGAATTTGTCCTGATCTCGAATAGGGGCCTCAACATAAACTAAAGTTGTACCCATGCAAATTGATATCCCATAATTTCCATATTTACCCAAAATAATTTTTTCTGACAGGTGCATACACTTATTGACTCAAATTAAGTCACATATATAAATAAGAAAAAAAATAAAACTCATTTCTTGACAGTGTACACAACAAAGGGAAGGTCAAGAGGAAAGGAGAAAAAAGAAATGTGTACTTTTGCACCTCCTGCTAATCGTGGCCCCAGTTGGGAGGATGGAGGTGGAGGGAGGAGAGGTGAACTTATGCACCTGACTGAACCTTTTTTGTTGTGTCCCAGAGGGAGAAACAGAGAAAAGACAGAGGGAAATTGAAGAAGAATCAATAAGACAAAGAGGGGGAAAAGTAAACTACTGTGTCTGCTAGCTAGAGGTGAGAGTGGGGAGGGGGAAAGGAATGAAAGGTATAGAGAAGAGGACGTGTAAAGGTAGGAGGTTAAGAAGAGGGGAGGATTATAAAGCACAGGATGCAGCAAGGATGAAGAGAGGGGAGGTGAACTTTTGCACCTGTTTATGCACAACTTAGCATCTCCAGCTGGGAGAGACACAGATGCATTTACAAGGACAATCAGGTTTGGCTGGTTAAAGAACGAAAAAAAAAAGTTTTCAACAGTTAATGGGCCAAATATGATCTTATTAGGGCATGTAATCAGATATTTTAGCAGTTTAAACAGCCATCAGAAGATCAGCAGGCTGTTGCACCAACTACTGAATTTGAAAATTTCAAGGGTAGGTTAGAGTGAGGGGAAGATGGGTGAGATGAAAGCTTAGTGCAGAGTTTAGTTAATGTTGTTTTCAGTTATCGTCATAATTATACCTGGTGCAGCCATTAATGCCTCAGGAAAAAGCAGAAGAATAGAATAAAATATGACAGAATATAGCAGAGATGAGTATAATAAAAGGTTTTAGAAGTTTTGACGTCATTGACCCTTTCTGTAAAAAAAAAAAAAAAATCAGACTCAAATATTGTTTCAAAGCAAAATATTTCTGTATGCCTTAAAACATGACTGAAGAGTAAGCAGTGTGAGTGAGGCTGACCAAAGTGGTGAATTTTTTGTGAAGCAAAATAATTAGAACCAAACCTTCATTTTAGGTGGTGAAACTGGCGGCAGTAGATTCTGTGTGTGTGCAGTTTTTGTATGAGAATGAATGTGTCCTGTCCTCGTTATTTGTCCTTAAATACCTAAACTCCAAAAGTCCCCCAGGAGCCAGATGTCATTCTGCCCCACAAAATCTCATCAGTGGACGATATGATTGTGTGTGTATATATGTGTGTGTGTGTGTGTGTGTGTGTGTGTGTGTGTGTGTGTGTGTGTGTGTGTGTGTGTGTGTGTGTATGTGTATATATATGTTTGCGTGTGTGTGTATATGTGCTTGTGTTTGTGTGTATATGTGTGTGTGTGTGTGTGTGTGTGTGTGTGTGTGTGTGTGTGTGTGTGTGTGTGTGTACGTACAGGTGTTGGATGTGTGAGTGCCTAGAAAGAACAATGTTCCCACTGAAATAATTTTGCTCTCAGGCTTGTTTTCCCATGTTTGTGTGTGATGTACTAAAGTGACATCGTTAGTATTCATGTCAAAAAAGTACTAAGCAGCAGTTTGCATTAATCTGCAGGTCACACTCTGTTTTTTGTGCCTCATGTGGAGAACACGCTGCTGCTTTTTCTTTGCATGGTAATTCCAGTGTGGGTGTGTGCGCTTGAGCCAGGGCTTGTGTATTTGTGTCCTCATTTGCTTCTGTTTTTGTGAAGAACAGTTTCAGACCGTGTGAATGAGGACATTTTTGGAAAGTTAGACTTTGTCTGGTCCTGACTTCTTTAAAGTAGTGTTGGAGAGTTAAGATTTGGTTTGATGGTTAGAATTAGATGTAAGGGAATGGTTATGAGGGTGGTCCAAAGTACCCTATAACTAAATAGGTGTAAATCCATAGGCACAAAAACAGATTCGACATTTTACAACTGTAAGAAACTCAACAATCTACCCAAATCAATATCAATGAGACTGTTCTGGGATATTTGCCAGCATCATAGTTTAACCACAATGTACATTGTGGTGAAACACATTGACATTACATGTTGTATAAGATTTCCAGTAATAACTAGTAATAGTAATAACTATCCTTGATATTTGAGGAGACTTTGGGCAAAGCAGTCCTACATTTAATAGCAGTTTTATTTTTGCCTGGCCACAGATAAAAACAACACCAGCAGGGAAAGTAACTTAGGCTCCTTACCTTTCTAGATCCAGTTACTGTGGTCAGAGTTTGCCATGTTTACATTAGCTACCAAGCTCCCTTCTCTTCTCCATGCTACACTTGAGAATGACTGACTGAAACTCCACTGAGAGCACTGCATCATTTAACAAAGCCAGTAACACACATCAGAAACGTGTCAATGTGTCAATCCGTGAGGGATTATGGACAAACTGGAGTTTCTCCGGAGAGGGAATTTGTCAAGATGCCGCAAGTTTGTTGGATGCATTGACAGCTACAACATCTGGGCAACTTAATCACTCATGTCCCATAGAAAATTAATAGAGGTGAAATTTGCAATCATCACATAATGAGTAGGTCACCTCCAAACACAACAGTTAGCTCACTTTGTTTCAGGTATGGGTAATGTGGGTCAACAACATTTAAAGTCACACTGACCGAAAACTATTTTTTCTCTATTATAAACATGAGGTCAAGATTTGTCCTGCATCAAACAAAGAGGTATCTGTTATTTTGGACCTCAGTAAGAATAAGAAAATTTTAAAAACAACGGATCTTGCATAATTACATAGAGTGGTCTTGACAGTGCCCATGATCAGCCAATTACTTAAATGGTAGTTTAGCTTTTGAATTCATGCCAAAATCCCATATACAGTAGATTAAATTGTCAAAAAATGCTGTTGTTGGTCCAGTTTGTGATCTCACCACAGATGTACCATACATTTTCAGCTAGTCAGCCTAGTTATTTAGTCCACACTGAAGTTGGATTGACTGTTCACCTCAGCCTAAATGAACCAAATCAAATAGGCAAACCCACCAGGTAGGTTGTGAAAGATCCCTTAAACATATTAACGTATTAACACATTATCTATTATAATAAAACCATTCCAAATAAAGATTTTTGTCATCATTCTACATATATATTACTTACAATCGTTATTTGGCTAACAAATCAAGAAATAAATCGATGAAAACAATACTTCAATTGTAAGTATACAATATATTTGGTAATGCTAGTTTGCCTGATTAAATAACCTGTCCTTACTGTCTCTCTTTCTCTGTCTGTTGCTTGTATACCACTGTAGACAATCTTGATTTGTTACTGTGACGATTCTGAAATCAACACATTAGATTATTCTCACCTTTCACACAATTGTGCAAAAACTTATTTTTGATACTGCTGAAAGAATCGCATCTTAATTACATCATTTTCCAAGTGTAATAACAAAAAAAAAGATTTCAATGCCGATATGACAAATCACTTGTCCCTGAGAGGAATAATTGCCATTTTGAGCTGAAGTGCAACACAGTCTGTGTTGCTGAGTTTGTGTCCACACAGCATTCCCCTTGTGCATTGTGGGAAGAAACTGAAAAAGCATGATTCAGCTGCTTTAGAGAAAGCAGACCAGAACAAAATACAAGTCATTTGAAGTAGTACTTTTTAGCCTCACAAATCTTTTTATTCTTCCTTATACTTTCTACACTCAAAACCTTCTAGCTAGCCTGTGGTCTGTATGACTAGATTTAAAGAACACATTTGATTTGTGTTGAGTAACAAATTGTAGGTACCATAAATTGAAAGCTGCCATCTCATGTGTATGTAATTAATCCACAATCACTAAGAATAAATGCTGCAACAATTACAAAGAGAATTAATGTCACCTCTTTGTTCAACTCCCTTCATCTCACCTTTATAATCTTTCTGTATCGGACATTACTCCTGATTCATCTCAATTTCTTTTCTATTTTCACCCTGAATCCTCACTCTCAATCCCAAAACTTGTCTTTTTACTCTCTCATCCTTCTCTCTCCATCCATGTCTCTCTGCTTCTCACTCCTTTCTCCCCTGTTAAGATAATTACAGTTCATTCTGTGTCAGTGTGTAGGGGGATCCCAGGCTGGCTGAAGCCTGATTAGTTTTTAATCATGAAGTGGCACTTGAGTAAACAGGGAAATATTCTTCCCATCACTCCAGAGATGAGAGATGTGTCTATGAAATAGTTTGTGTACAAGCTGGATAGATGTCCTTGGGTGCATTACAAACAGACAGACAGTAAGTTAATTAACCAGTCAGGCAGCCAGTCAGTAATGTAGTTATTCATTCAGTTTGCCAGTCAGTCTGTAAGTTGGTTAGATGCAGGGGGAATGTGTTTTTGCATCAACTGGATGTCCTTGAAAGAACTGCAAACAGAAACACAGAAAGCAACCGCTCACATGTCAAACTAACCCATAAGTTAGTCAGCCAATCAAACTTTTTTTTAAGTATAAAATTCAGTCATTCACTTTGGTAGTTTTACTGATCTTTCGGCATGACTTTTAATCCAACAGGTATGTGGCGGATGGTAGAATAAAGGACATAGTTGAGAATTGATGTGAACTCAACACAAAGATGTCTACAAAGGTACATCTCGATTTGTATTCAAGCTTCTTGAGTCATCATAAAAAGTTATTTAGGTCCATATTTTACACAGCCTACATGGTAACTTTTGGACACCTGCTGCTGTGCCATTACTTTTAAACCTAGAATTTATTACTAAACTCAAATAATAAAAAGAATACTGAAACCATTTTTTGTGATCAGTTATTATAACTACTTTGCTAGCTGAAGAAAATTTGAACTCAAATATATAAGAGTGGACTGAATTGTAGTGTTTTCTTTGTGCTGAGAAAGCAAACTGATCCAAATACAGGATTGTGTCACAGTGTGAATTGAAAAATTCAAATCAAACAAGCTAATACAGATTCATCCGCTGATCTGTCTGCATGCATATCCAAAATCTTTTCCTAAGTAATCCAAATAATTCTCAGTGTTATGGGGGAAAGGGTTAGAACATACATATTCTATGTTATCTTGTTTAATTTTCGCCACGGGTAAAAGTTAGGAAAACAAGATTTTATTATTTGACAGTATACAATTCCACAATGTCCACAGTACAAGGTGCTAAAAGATGAAGTTGAGTTAATTTCTTGGCAAAAAGTTGTCATTGCAAACATCTTCCTCCAAAACCTAAATCCTTATGTAACAAATTTGATCCTTGAAAGAAATTCTAGCTGTTTTTTTTATAAATTTGGCTTGGCTGAATTCAAAACTATTTGATGATAATGATGTTGACTGTTGACACTGTTGGGCATGCCCTCCGGTGGGAACCTTTTTATATTCACTAGAATCAACACAGCAGCCAGCTCTGGCCCAACTACTGCAGCGGGTAAAGCTCAGCTGTGTTGTGCACCTGCTGCATGTCCTAGGGAAATATGAGGAAAAAGAGGCTTCATGCAATTTCAGAGGAACTGATTGTCGTGTTGACAGTTTGTTGAGTTAAAAGCGTAGCACTATTTGAAGCCACCAGCTGGACTATTATGTGTGAGAATATGGGATGGTACTCAAAGCTGTTTCATGGGATGATTAAATGGATCCCCAAATGACTGAGGACAAAATGGCATTCAAGCCCATAGGCACAATTGTTTTAAAAGTGCCTCTCCAAATGATGCAATATTCAGGAAAGATTAAGTCTGTCAAAAATGATTTATAAAAAATACATTTCATCTGAGAAAATGGCTTTGAATGCACTGGAATATGTCATGGGGTCAATATCATAATGCATATCAACACCATATCAAGCGGAGTGATGAGTTAACTCTACATTATATTGTTTTGATTTGCAGGTTTTAGTTCTGTAGACAGGAACTTGACTCCCTATCCATCTAACTGCATGTCCATCTGCCTCTGTTCTTCTCCTTCATCTCTTTATGTCGATCTATCAAATACATAGTATTGTGTCTGATTGCAACTTTATGTGAATAATGAAAATCATTATCAGGTGCCTGTTTGTTGCTATAGCCTCCTATATAAATTCACTGTCTTAATAAATAGTTCTCCTTGGTTGTAGAGTTAAGAGTCACAACTTACAGTCACGTTTAGTCACACATAAGCCTGTGTGTTAGGAGTCAAAAATGTGCGCATATATTCATCATTCATGGCTGAGTTGTACTAATCATACACAGATGCATATACAAACACACATCCGGGAATTTTAGTAAATGATCACTCAAAACCCATGACCATGATCCATGACCCTTTTAATGTACTGTACACACACACACACACACACACACACACACACACACACACACACCTTTTGTTTATGAAGTCAATCTGTTACTGTGTCAGCTAGGTTTGCCACAGTTACATGCACATTTATTCAAAAGACAAAAAACAAGTTATGTGCACACACAATCATGCACATACACACAGAGAAGGGACAGCAGGCTCCCTGGCGGAGAGATAATGACCTCTGGGGTCTGATGAATCAAAATGGAGCTCTTTCGTTTTGTGTGTACAGTGGTGTTTTGGTGTGCATCTAAAGCAGAATATAACAAAGGGAGTGTGTGTGTGTGTGTGTGTGTGTGTGTGTGTGTGCGTGCGTGCGTGCGTGCGTGTATGCATGTGTGTGTTTGAGTGTTTGAAAGTGAGAGAGAGAGGGACAGAGCAAGTGTGTGTCAGTGAGTGAAGGTTATGTAAAAGCAATCAGTGGCCTGTTTAATCTTTTAGAAAGAGAACTTGCTCATTTCCATAATCACCATCTCTCTATCCCTGATCCCCCACACTGCTTTGCACATGAGCCACCAGTCCAAGACAGTGAAACAAGTCTGTGTGGAGACCAGCTCCTCCTCTCTTCTGGTCCTGTTCTCAACATCTGTTCCCACAGTCCTCCTCTAGTCTCATTATCCAACCACACTCCAAGGTAGGTTGAAAAGCCTGCCCTCATAGAGAGGAGTAAGATGCAATATATTTTTGGACAGGCTCTCCTAGAAAGCATTCATCAACATTGGACAGAAATAGCTGTGTAAAGAATGAAAAATACAGCTCATGAGAAGTCCTCTGCTTACTTTCTCATATGTGTGAAGTTGGCACAATTGTCAGATTGCCTGTTTAGAAAGTTAGAGAAATTCTTCTCCTTCTGACCATTTTAGGTAAGACTTAACCAAGTAACGTCTTTCTACAAGCTGTGTTTACTAAAGAAAAGCCTGTGGATTCTCCTGTTTAATTTTTTACAAAGCCAGAGAATGGAGGGATCTCCCTAGAAGCTATCAGAACCACACAGTGGTGATAGAATCTTAATTTTAAATGTAGATTCTGTCAAAACAGACACACTTCCCCCCACAGATTAAAGGACCTCACAAAATAAAAAGCCACTAGTATCTGCTATTATGACATTAGTGGCTAAATTTCTAAATTGCATCATGCTTGGGTATATTTGTATGTTCCAAAATAAACTGCATTTCTTTATGATACAGTCATTTCCTTGTTCCTGTGTTAGTCATTCAGAGATGAATTTGCTGTTTGCAAATGTTGGTGTAATAGCTCAATAGCTCAAAAACTTAACTTTACTTGAAACATTGCAACAATAAACAAGGCTATTCTTCTCTCCCACCGTTACCTGCACAAAGAAAGAAAAGGTGTGCAAAGAACTAGTCGCACATTCCTCTCTTCTCTCTCACATAATCCAGCACACAAATTGTCTTCCTGTCTTCTCAGTAACTACTGCCAGTTCTTTAGCTGTGACTTCTATCATCCTATCATTGCTGCATGCATTAGGTGACAGTTCTGGAGCCACAAAAATTGTTTTTTGCTCATATTGTTGTTAGATTGCCAAAACCATGCATGGAAGAACTTTTGCACGGTGATAAGAAGGTCTTGGTACTGCAATCTAGAAGCAAGCCTGCCATAATGAAAGGAAAAGCAGAGGAAAGCCACGCTAAAGCAGTCCTGAAAATATTCCACCAAAATATTTTTGGCTAAGTGAGGGCATACAACAATGATCTCTGCTATTTAGAACAATGCACTAAAAAAAAAAAGTACAATACATGCGGCTGGACCCAAGCTCTGTAATATCTTACTGGAAAAAGAAACCACATCTCTCATCTGACTGGAACAATTGAATCTCTGATGTTTGATGTGCAAAATTCAAGACCTTCTGATTGGACCAACCAAAAACCTGTTATGTGATTGAATTCACAAAAGTCTAGCACGTAGCTGGTTTGCATCCAAACCAATCTGATCAACAACTAGGCCCAAAATAAATGTCTCAAGAGGATTGGCAGGCTGAAAGTTTACCTCTGCACCACTGTGGTTAAATGCAACACTGATTCAATACAAAGGAAGATATTACAGCCATTTGAACTAGGATACTGTTGGCACCAGAAAGGCAGAAAAAGCAGTAGGAAAGGGGGGAAGAGAATATAAGAGGGGGGACAGGGAAGAGAGATAGTCTAGATTAATCCCCCCTCCCCTCTTCCATTTAGCATCAACTGAACCCGCTCATATTTAATGCATTTTTAATGAACTGATCTTTCATTGCAAATCTAAAGCTAATTTGGTGTGTTATGAATCCTCTTTACTGGTTAGCCAACGTGCTAAAGCTGATGGTTGCTGTGATGTTTGTGTGTGTGTGTGTGTGTGTGTGTGTGTGTCTCTGTTTATGCGCTTGCATGTGTGCTTTAAAGGAAGATGGCTGCAGTGATATCTGTACATGTGCACGGTCTCTGTGTTTCTGTGTGGCTGTGTTCATGACAGTTGTTCTTGTGTGTGAATTGGTATGGGCTCTGCTGAGGCTGTGTGTGGCTCACAGATGGGTTGGATATGCAGAGTGGGCACAGAGGGGCTGGCTGAGCTACAAGCCATATCAGCCAACAGCATCATTACTCACAATTAGACCCTAAACAGATTAAAGAATAGGGTGACAACCAGCCAGCCAGGCGGTCAAATAGAAAGAAAGAAATTGTATCATTACTTGCCTATTTTAGTTTATTTCTTATGCATTGCTCCTTCATTCTGAAGCCAGCACCATGAAGTGTTTGTTTGTACTTTGTTCAATGTAATGCTTTTAATTCATGTTCCTTGGACCTGCCTTTATAACTTTGACTTAACCTCTAGACCATGGAGTTGCTTTACTTCTAATGGTTACACATAAAGGAAGGCTGAGGCCCTCTCTGGATATTAGTATTACCAAGGGAGGCAGGTAATTTGGTTTTGCCCATGCACACCAGTAATTTCAATCAGTCATCCAGATGGTAAAATAATTTATCAGAGGTTTATGGCAAACCGGGGAAACATCACACCACATCAAAAACAGTCCAGGAAAACAGGAAAAACTTTAACGACTGTTGCTGCTTTATCCGGTCTCTGGTTTTACTGTAAGGTCCTATAATGGAAGGTCTTGTGTGAAGCACAAAGGAATTATCTAGGGTGGGAATTAAAGTATCCTGGGGTTCCAAGGTCATCCTAAAATAGTAACATACATAGAAATACAGACATTTTCACTGTTTAGATACAAAGCAGCTTGCTGAAAACCAAGCTGTTTAGAGGTGTTTACTGTTAAGAAGTGACATTTGTCAACTCTGGCAGCTAACATGACACATACACAATTTCATTGAGAATACTCATTCCAGTGAGAAAGACAGCTACTGGAAGTGATAATGTTAAACAAGGCTATAAACAAAGTTTGCTCAAAAACTAGAGAGAAATGACCTTTGTGTGTCAAAAAACATCAAATGAGCGCATGGGTAAAAAAAATTAAGGAACAACAGCATAAAAAAATAATAAATAATGTCGTCATGCTGTTTGCCTACTGCACAAGTTAAGAGCAGTGGTGCGCTCATCCTGGTTTTTATAATAGTAACATTGGCATGTATGAAAATCCTGCTCTTTCCTCAAAGTGTACCAGACACTGGATGTACTGTATACCAGATGTGCTACATTAATGCAAAAACTCATATTAGAGATGCCTGAGGTCTAAACAGGCACAGCTTCACTCCTGACAAACTGTCAAAACAGGATTTAACCAGTATTATTCATCAGCCACAGTGGATCATGAAAAGAAACTCTGTGCGCCTGTTTATAAATATAACAATGCATCAGTCTGCTCCTCTATCGGCTGTCACTGATTCCCAAATTGAAACTCTAAACGCACATCAAACACAGAGCCTTAGCTATATTCATTTAACAGCCTTATACACACAGTAACGGTGTGAGCTGTCTCAACCTAAAACTGATGTTTATTCCTGCAGTTTCAGTGTTTCAGCTAACAGCTAATTCTGCATTCTAAATTCCTCTGCAGGTTTCTTTCTCGGGATAATGAACGTTTTCGATGCATTACTTTTTCATGTAGTTTACTGGCACAAAACACTTCTCTTGTTGATCTCCTCATTAACTAGCAGGGCCCAAAAGCAAGTGCAAAGCAGTAGGACTTGGGCGCACATGCACCTGCTATTTCGGTTTATGTAGGTGCAGCAGTGCAAAGCGCAAAATGGCAGGCTTAGGTGGAATACAAATCACAGGGTTTGGTGATTAATACATTCACTCTTAGCCAGTTGCTCTGAAACAGCTTTGCCAATAAGTAACGCATGACATCAACAGCTTAACAAACAAAAAGAGGGCTCTCCAGGAAATCATGTTCTTGTCTAGAAGGCTAAGAGCAGCTGAAATCTGCAGCCAGAGTCTGATGGCATGGTTTTTTATTTTACCTGTAGAATTGTGATATAAATAAATATTTTTAAAAGTGTAGAGGAGTCGGTTTATATGATTGACTCAATCAGAAAGAGAATAAGTTTTATTTCTGTTCTTGTCAAGCTGATGTGAAAAGTAATGTATGGGATTATACTGTAGCAGCATGGTGTCATTTAGATGTAATTTAATAAAAATGAGAGAGCTGTATATAATAGCAATGCATTCTGTTGTGAAACTTTTCAAACCAGAAGGGGAGATTTATCAATATACTGTAGGTGTCCTGCTGCCTTTAGATGTCTGAAAACATTTAAGGAACTGAAGGAGAATCTTTTCATTCAATATAAAGCAGCTATTAACAACAGGTCCTGTAAGAGTCACTCATACCATGTATAAATAAATGCAGACTGATTTATGTCAGTTCCCTCTTTAAACAGAATAACTGTTCATCTTTTTTATGCCAGTTTAAAAGCCTCTAATGGCTGGGAAACAATCGAGGTTTTTTTCTATTTAAAGGCATTATTCCATCACTGCTGTGCATTTGCTCTGTGTATTTAATTTGCTCTTGTTGATAAAATCACCAAACTGGCAGCAGGAACAGATGTGGTTCTGAGACGTCTATTTTCAACACAGTCTTTGCGCTGCCTCATTTGACTGAACCTTCCACCTGTTTGAGCTTCTCCTCCCACCTGTGCACCGTGAGCTCTGAGCTTGGCACCAAGGTAACACACAGATGGTCAAAGTGAATTTCAAGGCCAGGAAATTACCAAGCTTCCTGCGCTGGTCTTTGCGCTGCCACAAGTATATGCCCTGAGTCATTTTGGGTTGTGTTCTGCCCCTTGCCTGCACAGATGTGTCACTGATGACATTGCTGGAAAATCCTTCTAATTGCAGTTGGGAAAATATGCAGTTGCATCATATAATATGCCTGTTTAACCACAATCTTTGCTCCTGTTTTAAGGCAGTAGACGTAAGGCCATTAGCTGATTAACTTACAAGGACAAGGACATGTTTCATTACAGTAGGGATTTTCTTTTTTATAAAACCTCAAACATGAATTTACAGTAGCCTATGTGGGCCATTTTCTTATGGGTTGCACCGCTGTTTATGGTAAATTGTGGGAAAAGTGTTTTACTTTTGATATATAACTGTCACAAAACTGTCCAATTTTAGGCTGTCTTATGTGGAGGGTAATTATATTAAATTTACACTATTCATATCAGTTTCCCATTCAATTTATTTTTTAAAAATCTCCAAGAGAGATGGTTTCAGCACTGCTGAGACAATGCAGAAGAATCAAAATATTATTTCCAGGCTATTGGCGTACAATTGTTAAAGATCACTCTATAAACTATTAAATGTGTTTTCTCTCCCAGCCAAGATTCCTTTCAAAAAATGCTAATTTGAAAAATTTTAGCTAGCCAAATACAATAAGAGAAATTTTTTAGTCTTGAATTATTTAGATTATGGTGCATTGCTCATCATCTTTTATTTTAATGAGTAATCATTTTGTTGAAGCAAGCACCTGTTAAATGGGACTCAGTATAGTTTAATGTTATGCTCTGCACTCATGGCAATGACCAAGAAATACTTGATAAGTAAAACCGATTCATGAATTTCCTTATATTGAAAATTCACCCAATGGGACAAAAAGGTGAAATGTAAAGTTCCCCCTGATATCTGTCTACAGTTTTTCTCCTCACTATATGTTTTAGATCCAAGAAATAAAAAGAAAATGGTCCCCTAAGTTAGAGATTAATTGAGAACACATTGATGTCTCTAGGGGTTTGGATATGACAGGTTATACTGAAGTGTATAATTGACACTTCAGGCACACAGTAACTGCAGTTACTGTTAATTGATTTGACAAACAGAACTCTGGAATAAGTCAAATATATGCTCAGAATATATGCTGTCTTTTGTATGACAATGCATTAATAAGTTAGTTGATTATGATTGTTTCTCAATGTCATTAACTCTTCATTTGCAGGGATTTAGGTTTAGGAAAGTCTACTCGTCACACTGCAGTTTATGTAGGTCAACAAATTCAATATTTTATACAGTTCACTGTTTTTCCCAGATATTCACTTCCTCCTTCAGGTCAAATCAGAAGAAAGACAGTCTTTTTAAATAATAAGCACATTTAAGTTTAAATTTTTCGGTGTTAAGAGTATTGCAGTAGAAATTATGACATAGGGGTTATTTTTTAATTTTTTAATTCTTTTAATTACACATTTTGTTGTTATATGAATATCAAAAACATCATGAGACATGACTGTGCCTCTTGGGGAGTAACTTGTATTACTAAGCAACCTTTGAGTACACAGGTTAAATAAAGAAAGATGCAGTCACTAGTTTAAGGATATTTTTTGGCTCAAGTAGGGATATAATCCACTAATAATTACTGTTATCCATTTAAAGTAGTACTTTACCTTCTTGAATTTGCTGTCAGTCAGTGGTTTTAATTGTTGGGTAGGGTCAGGGATTCTAAATTTTAACGTAGCTTTAGTGCGGTCAGTGAGTCCACAGTGTGACTTTGAAACTAAGATATAATGGGACACTACTTCATCCTGTTTAGAGGTAAACATTGCAGTCAGGGCTCTTTTAACACATAAATCAAATGTTTCGTAAAAACCCAGATTAGACCAAATTTAACTTACAATGGTTGGTAACAAATTATTACTGTACTATTGCTTATTAGTGTCATGCCCTTCCCATCTGCTTCTCTTTTTAAACTGCAAATCGAACCAAATTTTTTACTGTGCCATCTTCTCCATTTGGAAGACAGCAGCTAAAAGCACTTTGCAATTAGTTCACCAAATTAAGGCAGTTGAACAGTTGATGCCATATTGAGACTCAGTGTGAAGTCTGAAATGCGAATACTCCGTAATATGGGCAGCATGAGCTGAGCACCTCTAGCAAATGTACCCCTGACAGAGAGTTTGTGAGGTTTCCACATCAAATTTAGGCTTCAGAATACTTATAATTACTAAATCAGGATTTTTTTTTTTTTTTTTTTTACATGTCTCATCTGGTAAAGACATCTTAATCCTCTTAGAGCTGGTAATAAATTCAGGATCTGAATTCAAATTCACAGGTAGGAAATTTTAACAAGCACAGTCAGCAGCCAGTACAAGCCAGCCGTCTTAATTTACTGCCTTCATGGAAGTCCTAACACTTAGACTCTGATATTTATAATATGTAGAATGGAAAGAAGAAGAGGGAGAGGGGGTATGAATTCACCTAATTTTCTTGTCTCCTTCCTTGTCTTTATCCTTTACTTTTTTTCAGTATTTCCCTCCTTCTTTCCTCCGTCCTCTTTTTTCACCTCCCCCTCACCATCTGATATCGTCCATTTATATTTCTTTTCTTCTCATTTTCGCATCTATTTCATCTCTTTTCCCCGCCCATGCGCTCTCCTTTCCTCCCCTTTTTCCCCATCTTCTTCCTTCTCCTCCATCGTCCGTCCTCTATATTTTCCCCTCTCCTCCTCTCATTCTCTCCTCTGCCTCTCCTCCTCCTCTCTCCTGACAGAGCTATGAATAACAATTAGAGGATATACAAGTCAGTGAGAAACCGTTTAAAAGTTTGAAATCACTTCTCTGTAAAGTACCAGCCTGTTTTAGTCGGGGGGGGGGGGTTATGGCTAACACCAGGTCAGTCATCGAGGATACTGAGAGAAAAGAAGGGAAATTATTATTTCTCCTCCGCCCTGGTGTCTGCCAGTCCTCAGTAAAGAGATTATTTATCAGTCGTTCCTGTCTGGTGCCCAGAGAGTTCTAGTATCATGTGAGAGGGGCTTCAACAGCAACAAAAAAAACCTCCTCTGATTGTCGTCGTCATGCTGCTGCGACTTTAATAACAAGCTGGTAACAAAGAAATGTCTCTGGCTTGCTGCTTATTAAACATGCTGCTTTGACAACGTGCGTGAAGCTGAGGTGAAGGCAGTTTTATTTTATTTTGGGATGGAATCTGTGGTGTGGCGGCACACCTTTCAATGTGTGAGCAGAATATATCAGATGTGGAAACTGTGAGTTGCTGGCAGGGCTAGGCCAGTTTTACCTGATATAATCTACAGGATCAATCTAAAGATTCATCAACAATTATGTTTTTTTCTATTTTTAATATGCACCACAAATGAAAAATTTAATGTACATAAAGATTACAGTTTTATTAGCAGTATTTCCAACAAGGGTATGTGACCATGTCAAAATTTCAATTATGAAATAATAAAAATTGAATTTTAGGCAATCCAATCCAAAAGCTCAGCAATTAAAAATATTTGTGAAGTTTATAATATTCTGTTTCTGAGACCAAGAGGAGTTAATTCATCCCTAAAGAAGATTTTTCTCTGTACCCACCCTGCATACATAATTTTTTGCCCTCTCCAGTTAATAACTATTAATAAGCCACTGATTTGCTTGCATTTTCTGAGCATTGTCATTTGGCATGCACTTCACTCTTCCAATCTGTCATGCTTTCCTTCCAACTGCTGCCTCAGTGGATTCCTCTGTGTGCAAGAAATGAATGTTTAACATTTAGCACCCCTTTTTGCAAATCAAAACTCTTAGGGTGTATTTCTTTGAGTGAAACTTGATGACGGAACGCATGTTTGTGCTCCATGTGTCAGCTTTTAAAATCCCCGCAGTAACATTTCCCATGCATTTTGAGAGGAATTCACAGGCATGCACGGATCCGGGAAAGCCTTTTAATTTTAGCGTGACATCATGTGGCGAGGCTCGAGATGTTCAATTAGGCATGAAACCTCACAGTAAGTTGAGGTTCTGCGTCATCTTCTGGGTCAGCGTTACTATGTTGTTTTAAGGTTTCTCGTGCTTCTTCACTACATTCAACAAGTTTGATGTCCTTGTCTTTTTTCTCCTTTTTATTTTTTTTTTTTTTTGGCCGAGTCTTGTAGAGCTTTATCAAATTTATTGGCATGGTATTTCTTTTGTAAGTTTGTGGTGTTAAAGGTTCCAACACAGAATCCTCCTCCTTGAAACATGTTCACACTTTGTATATAGCTTTTTTGATTTGTCCTCATTTAGTTTAGAATGCCTCCATACAACTGCAATATTTCCTAAACAGCTGTGTATTTTCCAAAAAAGGAAGGTATATTACAACCTGATTTGAAGGAGCAACGTTGAGCAACACACCACACTGCAAACTCACTCCCACCACCACGTCCCTATTTTTAAATCCCCTTCCCCTAACCAATTTCCACCACAGTCACCTCTGTCCCTTGCACTGCCTCACGCTGGCTAATTGAAATTGGCACATTTAATTTAGCCCCACAGCAAGCTTCATTCCAGTGATGGATGGCAGTGGATGAGTGTAATTGAACTTTGGAGAAAAGAGGAAGGAAGCAAAGTAGGAGACATCAATTAGCATAACCTGACTGGCCACTTCATTTATCAACAGGGACTGAGGGCTTGGAATAGAATAGAATAGAATAGAATAGAATAGAATAGAATAGAATAGAATAGAATAGAAATCAGTCAGCCTCATGTACTGTCGTCTTCATTTTGAAGGATTTTTTAATTTTTGTATTAAACACAAAAATCCAGAAGAAGACAATTCAAAAGGGGGAACACTAATGCAGACGCCAGTGTTACTGACAATTAAGACATGTGATTCCATTTCATCTCTCAGTAATGCAGTGGGAAACTGTGCTGTGCTTGTCTTTTTAGCTCCTTTACTTTCCTTTACATCAAGTTTTATTTTTGGACTGCCGATTCCTGCCAAGCCTCTGTTTCTCTGAAACCTCATGTGAATTTTAATAATTTCCTCTCTTTTTTCCATCCCTGTCTATATTTTGCAAACAGTCACTGCCATATGCACACACTGAAGGCAGTGTATATATTGTATACTTTGTATGCATTCATAACAGCTTATTTTGCCTCATTTTATTATCTATAATATATTTCAGATCTTGATTCATGCTTATGTTTCTCTGTTTTTGGGTTTTTTTTTTCCAAAAAATCAGGCTGATATTGTTTCATAACTGGCAGCAGGCTGTGTTCTACCTATCAGCTCTGGTTGAAGTAGCACTAACAACAGATCTACACGAAGTTTGTGTGTCAGCTGTTTTGCCTGCACTTACATGAAAACTGTATTTGTGGTTATAACAGAATAAAAGTTCAGTTGCATAAAAGCAAAGTTATTGTCTGTGTTGGGGTTTTGTTGCAGTAAGGGCCAAACCAAAGTACAGGTATATTTCAAATGAAAAATCTTCTACCGTCTAAGTTTAATAGATATATAATACAACATTGAGTCTGAACATGAGTTACCAATGTAATATTTTTCATCTCTTGCTGGTGTTTTTTAGTAGATGTTTTTAATTAGTGGATTGACTGATTTAGTTAGAAAGGTAGGATGAGGCAGGCAAACAAAAACATCTTCTTTTAACGTGATGACGAAGTTACTTCACTATTCACTAGAGACGTAGCCTATATATGAATACTGCGCAACTATACAGTATGTTCACACAAACACACACACAATACACATAATATGGAAGTCATGCAGAGATGGTTCCGCAGACCCAGGAAGTACTCTACAACAAACACTGTTTGAAGAGTGTTTACAAAGCTTCTAGGCAAAACACGACTTCCACAATTCCGTTCCTTCCCTTTCTTGATTTTTCTCTTCTTCCCTTCCCTCTTTCATCCCTCATTTCTCAAGCTCTCTCTCTCTGCCCTGCTGTTCTTCTCTCCATCCCTCTATACCCGCTTTTCTCTTTCTCCCGCTCCATCTCTCCTCTAGCTAATTAGATCAAGATATATAGTGACTGTGTGACAGTATTCTCCATAGAGCACAGGGGCAATATGAATAATTGAGACGCTATTATCCTCTGCTATTACACCCTGAACAGAGCAACAGGGTTGGCTGACAAGGATAATACCACAACCACCATCATTTGTCATCGTTTGTGTCCTCTGCTAATGAATAAGAGGACATCTGTTTTCTTTCTTTTATCCAAATTATTATTATTAGCAGCGCTTGTACTGCTATCACAATTAGTAGTATTTTGCAGTACCATGTATTGCAATACAATGCTGTCTGCCCCAAGGCATGGCACTGAAAATTCTGTTTGTATCACTGTCATGTTACCAATCATAGAAGCTGCTCACCTGCTATTATATCCATGATACATTTTTGTTCCAGCTTTGTTTCAGTTTTGACTCTTAATTTTAGCTCAAAAAGAAATAAAGTAGAAGATTCATCAAGAATGACACAATTAATCATCTGTCCCAATATTCTCCATCAGCATAAAAAAGCCAAAGACCCAGTA